>MNCI01031112.1:549019-730560 GCA_015680685.1 Gnetum montanum
TTGGAGCTCCTACTGCGGGCACATGGAAATTATTCTATCTCTGGAGAGGTAAAATTACCAGAGTTTCGCTACAGTCTAGGCCTAGAATTGAGAAACAAAGGAGAGCCACCTCTTATTTATAGATTTGGCGGTGCACCGCGATATTGCGTGGGATGCGATATCGCGGCCCATGCGATATCGCGTCCCATCAACTATCTTCTTTTTTCTCGAGTCATTTCTATTTTTAGTTCTCTAATTTTTAAACAAATTTGAAAGACATGGTGCAAGCTTAGTAAATTTTAAAATTATAATCATATTACAATTTCAGAAGATATGCTTAAACAAATTAGTCCATTATTGCTTCCTTTTAATGAAGGAGCTTGGACTACTAATGCATTTAGATTGTGTACCACTTGGAGCAAATTTACTATCACTACAATTTCTTATCTACGTATGCATGATAGATTAATTACTTGGAATAAAGCTTCTACCTCTATAGTTTAAATAGAAATAGGAAAAAGAATTTTGAAAACTTAATTTGTAATTTTGAGAATTTATTTAAAGTTGACAACAATTTACATCAAGCTTTTCTAGATATTTTTTGGAAGGATGGTATATGTGTTTTTTCTTTGAATTTGCAAGTTACTTATGAGATTATTGCAAAGAAAGATTTTATGGATACCAAATTTAATAAGGCATGGAAAATGCAATTATCAATGCACTTTTGGATAAGGAAAATAAAAGATATTTGAAGAGGTTTTACATCTCCTAAAGTTTGTATTTTTTTATAGTGTCTTGTTCATCAAGGTCTTCATATCGGCACTCATCTTAAACATATAGGAAATGTTTTTCCTTAACATCCTCTTTGTAGAAGTGAAAACTGATTTTTTCATGTTTTTTTTTCTGAGTGTCTTGTTGTTCAACAAGCTTGAAAATGGACATCAAGAATTTGTAACAACTTTCAACCAAGCATTAATAAAGTCAATATTAGTGATTAGCTTACTTTGTCTACTTCATTTCTTTGCACTTGAAATTGTCTTCGACCCATTATTCTCTACTCTATTTGGAAGCTTCGGTGTGTAGTTGTTTTCTAGCAGTAAGAGCATAACTATGACTTTTGTTTAGGTGTTAAATACTTCTCAAAGATGTTGCTTTTCAGCTACAACTTCAAACAAAAATAACTTGCCGTGAAAGCTAAACAATTAATTTGTTTTCTATGGTATTAATTTTTTTGTGTTTTGAAGAGTCAAGGATGGAAAGCTTTTAGCTTTTGTTGGTATCTGTTCTTTATATTTGATGTATTCTTTTTTCTTTAAAGAAAGTTTTCTCCCTCTCTTTACAAGAAATCCTTTAGTAAAAAGTGAAAACCTACGAGGGCAAGACTTGATCCTTTTCCTACCGAGAAGGTTTTTTAGTGTTGGTTGTAAGGATAAAGACCTGGAAAGGCATCCTCAAAATCGTGGGTTTTTTTTAAGACTCCCTCTTTAATAATTTAATGTACTCTAATTTTTTTAATATTGTTAAGAATCCACACCCATAATAATTTGTGGAAGACATCAGTTAGTGACTTATGGTTGTGTAAGCCAAAACTATGCATAGACATGGATACATTAAAAGTTCTCCAAAAGTTTCCTGGGAGCCGTCTAAATGTATTCATAATCTTAGATAGGGGAAAGCGGCTTTAGAAGGTTTAAAAGGTCCGAAATCACATGGCAAATGACTTTTGCGATAGATAAGGCGTGTGCCACAATCCCCTGTATACGTGTATTCTAGGATGAGGCTCCCTTTTTTCGAAAAGGTCAAATTTGTAGCAAAACGCAGATTGTCGCGAAAATGGACTAATAATTATAGGGCAAAATTTCCTGTGGTCAACTGGACAGTGTCATTATTTTCGTGAATCCGGCCACGCCAATAAACGAAGTCAAATCGACAATATGGTAACAGACAGAAAGAAAGAAAGAAAGAAAGCTCATCAGGCATAAGTCATTGCCAAACCTTATCTCTGCTATTGTAAATCCGCGAAAGTAATTCACGAAGATTGACCGAGGTTTTCGCGAAAAACCTGAAAACGCGAAATTAGAAAGAGGTAGAGAAGTCGGAGGTCGCATCACGGATTCATTCAAGTACTTCAAGGGTTTTTGTCTCTGTTACTCGCATATTTTTGAAAACACATCCCTAGTATCATGTAAAATGCTTGTGCATGTACAAATACTGTAGGCTCCCGTGTATTTATGTTTGTTGAATGCGATTTTAAGGAGGTTGTGAATAATTTCAGTTTGTTATATCTGAGTATGAGTAATTTGGCGGCGGACCGAGCAGTTTCGGTTGGCTCTACCGTTTGATGAAACGTGGATAATTGCGTTTCTCTTAAGATCAGGTGTTTATGTGCAAGGTTTTTTTTTCCTACGATTTAGTTGCTATGTATAGCTGTCAAGCGATTTTACCTGCTATGTTGGAGGTTTGCGCGATTTTCTTTTCATTTGGTTATCATTATGCATTTGCATCTGAATTTTGTTCTGCGGTCTTAATTTGTATGAATAATTGCAGATCAAGGTAGTTTTTCATTGTGTTCGTTGCATGGAAATTTTCTTCGCGTAGCACTCTCGGGCACTTGAACATGTGAGGGCATGGGTTTTTGATTGATCGTCTGCAGGAGGAGAGGAATCGACGGTACGTTCAAGATTCTTAGGGTTCATGGATTGTAGGTCGGTCAATCTACACATAAACTTGTACGAAAACCCTAATCATTAAATGAGAGTATTTGTTCACAATACTTTGAAACAATCCAATCTTTGTCAAATTTTGCAATCCATTGTTATCGAAAACATTCCACAAAATTTGAATTTGAAACATAACTAATATGCTTTGGTATGTTTTAACTTTGGAACGTTTTGATTTTGCATAATTACAAATAGACATTTTAAACATATAATTTTGGCTTTTTAAACCCTCGTTTTCTCAGAAACAGTTAAAGGATTTTATTCATTTAAAGCACCATCTAAAGGTGTTGCAGCCTTACTTGCTAAAGGTATTCACCAGAACCATCATCCTAACTTCATCCTAACTACTTTGCTTAAGATATTGCTGTTTATGTATAACTATAGTAACTGTATCAACTGGCAAAAGCTTGTTTTCTATGTAACTATCAGTGAAAGCGGTAATGGAGCAACAGGGCAGTTTTGGCGAGTTAATATTGGCAGTTAAAATTGCCTTTATGACCAGTAAACAAAAATTTGAACCTTGTCTTTTCAAGTTTTACATGTAATCCTAGACACAGGTTTCTTTATTTATTTATACCTTTCGGTTTTCTGGGTTAATATTTTTTCAAAAAATATCTTACACTGAAAACCAAACCAGTGTATACTCCCTTAAACTGCACTGTTACTGGAGGGTCATGATATCTTCTTTGCACCTGAATCTTGTGGTGTGGATTATTTGTGTCTAATTGTACACTAGTTCACGTTCAGAAATTAACATCAGTCTCAAAGAACTCTTGTAATCTATGATGGCAACTCTGAGGATTGCATGACTAATCATCACCATCATCATCATCCTAGCCTTGTCTGGCTACATGAGTTCTTTTTTGCCATTTGCCTATATGAATTCTTCCTTTTGGTGGCTTTCCTAGAACAATGATGTAGCAACCCTTTTTTGTAGGCTTGTTGTCTAATCTTCTTTGCACATATCCAAACCATCCAAGTCACCATTTTTGTAGTATATTTGAAATAGAAGTTTCTTCATGTCTTCCTCAAATTTCTGCATTATCTATATCTCCTATATCTCTTTTGGTAATGTTCAACATTCATCTAAGCATTTGCATTTTCACTACATTGATTTATTGTTCATGCCTCTTTTGTAATGCCTAACATTCAACACTATATAAGATTGCAGGTCAGATTGCTGTCGTAAAATTTCCCCTTTAGTTTTATTGGTATTATTTTATCACATAGAATACCACTAGCCTATCTCGAATTTGACCATCTTACCTGAATTTTATTTCTTATATCCTTATCAATTTCACCATCTAATTGGAGGATTGATCCTAGGTAGCGAAATTGTTTGTAGTGAGAGACTTTTTGGCCTTATTGTCACTTCTATTTCATCATTCACCATTGTTTATGTTGTTATTAAAATTGCATTCCATATATTGTCTTACATTGGTTAATTTTTAAGCCTTTTGATTCTAGAGCATGTTTCCACTTCTTTATTTTAGAAACAATATTTTTTCGAATTGTATCCACCAACACCAAGGGATTTCATCTTGTATTTCCACTGTTAATTCATCCATAATAATTGCAAATAAGCATGGGCTAAGCACATACCCTTGGTGTAGAGCTATTGTGACTGAAAAATCAGATGTTGTTCCACAAGCTTCTTTAATTTTAGTGGTAGCTATTTCTAACATGTCTTGAATCACTTTAATATATTTATCAGAGATGTTTTTTCTTTGCAAGGCCCACCAGATAATAGCTCTAGGCACTCTATCATATGCTTTTTTTCAAGTCAATGAAGATTATATGTAGATTTTTCTATGTTTTTTGAATTTCTCTATCAGTTGCTGTATCAAGAAGATACCTTCTATAGTAGATCTCCTTGGCATAAATCCAAAATGATTTTTTGATACTGTTGATTTAAGTGTAAGATGTTGCTCTATGACTCTCTCCCAAAGCTTTATAGTATAGCTCATCAGCTTGATCCCTCTATAGTTTGCACAATTTTGTACATCTCCTTTATTTTTTTAGATGGGAACAACAATGTGTTTTCTCCAATTGTTAGGCATTTTCCCATCCTTTAAAATTTTGTTAAATAATTGTGTTTTTCAAGAAACTCTTGTATTTCCTAGTGCTTTCCAAGCTTCTATAGGAATGTTATTTGGTTCAACAACTTTTTCATTTTTTTATATTTGATAAGGTTGTCTTCATCTCAGAGAGGGAAAATTTATTAACCAAACCAAAATTTGGTTCTTCTTCTTGTATGTCTTCTCTTGGAAATTCTTTATTTAATAATTTTTGAAAATAAACTTTCCACCTATCCAAAATTTCATTGTCTTTGATCAAAATTCTTTCATTTTCCTCGTTGATGCATTTGACATGATCAATGTCCTTACATCGCTTGTTTTTGATTTTGCCGATTTATAAATAGATTTTTCTCCTTCCTTTGTTCCTAATTTTTCATAAAAGCTGCCTAAGGCCTTATGTGTTGCTTTGGCTATTGCTATTGTTGCCTCCTTTTTTTGCCATTTTGTATATCAGCATGTTTCTTGGCTACTGCTGTGCTGCTATTCTCTAAAGCATTTTTTCTTATTTTGGATAGCATGTTGCACTTCATCACTCCACCACCATGTCTCCTTTGGGATGTATTTTTTGCCTTTTGTTTCACCCAAAATGTTCTTTACAATCTTTTGAATGCAATTTTCCATTTGGCCCTAAACTAAATTTGCAGACTAATCCTAATTTCAGGTGCCTTCTTGAAGCAATTGTTCTCTGCATAAGGTGATGTTATCTTCCTTCAAATTCCACCATTTTATGCATTTAGTCCTTTTTCTCATGCTACGTTCGAAGCTTTGTATAGCTAAGTCCATGATGATTAGTCCATGCTGAGTTGCAAGGCACTTTCCAGGTATGACCTTGCAGTCTTTGCACATGGCTTAGTCTTGTTTGCATAGCAAGAAATAATCAATTTGTGTTTTATCCATAGCACTCTTATATGTAATTAAATGTTTTGTCATCTTCTTGAAATACAATTGCAAGGTCATAGGCACTTGCAAATTGCTTTAGCGAATCTTTTATATCATTGCGCTCTCCAAATCCATGTCCTCTATGAATCCTGTTATATCCCATTTTCATAGTTCCAATATGACCATTAAAATACTCTCTAGTGAATATGCTTGCTTGGTGGGGAATTTCTTGAAACATCAAATCCATAGAATCCCAAAAATCTTGGTTGATACAAATTTCTAGGTCAATTTCTGGAGCAAATATGCCGATGAGGTTGTTGATCTCCTTTCCAAGCACAAGCTTGATGCCCATAATTTGATTACCATGGTGATATACTTGTACAACTTTATCTTTGACAGATTGATCAATGATGATGACCACTCTATTTTGGCGATTTTCTTTTTCTGAGTAAAAGAGTTTCTAACTTTGACCTAAATTTTTAGATTTCTCCCCTTTCCATTTTGTTTCTTGGAGGCATGCAATGTTGATTCTTTGTCTTTTCATAGCATTGGTGATTTTAGAGGTCTTTTTATTGAGAGTGCCACTGTTTTAGGTTGCATCCAAAATTTTTGCTGCTGAACTTGCTTTTTTACCTGCAACCATCTCTGATGTGGGAACCCTTGTCTACTTCTCTCAACATTTGGGTGACAATGTTGCATGTCATTTTTAGAGGACACCCTAGCAAGCTGTTGCCCTCTTTCCACAGCAACTGGGCCTGTGACTGTTGTGTATTGCATCTGAGAATACCCTAGCATCTGCAAAATCTGAATGTGGGAACCCTTGTCTACTTCTCTCAACATTTGGGTGACAATGTTGCATGTCATTTTTAGAGGACACCCTAGCAAGCTGTTGCCCTCTTTCCACAGCAACTGGGCCTGTGACTGTTGTGTATTGCATCTGAGAATACCCTAGCATCTGCAAAATCTGAATGTGGGAACCCTTGTCTACTTCTCTCAACATTTGGGTGACAATGTTGCATGTCATTTTTAGAGGACACCCTAGCAAGCTGTTGCCCTCTTTCCACAGCAACTGGGCCTGTGACTGTTGTGTATTGCATCTGAGAATACCCTAGCATCTGCAAAATCTGAAAAAGAACTCATCCATGAGATTTGGCATGATTTTATAGCTGACTGCCAACTTGATGCTCACCCTCCTCTTTTCATATCCAGGCTTGGGACTGACATTAGCAGAGTTATTGCATGGTTAAGTTTAATTAAAATAAGTTAAGCCAAATTAATTGAGCTTTCAATGCTGTCAACTAGTTAAGACTTGCTATGTTACTTGATATTAAAGCAGTATACATATAATCTGTGGTTGAGTTGTGCATTAAGGTATTACACAAAACACTATATACAGATATATAAAAGGTGTTTGATTTCATGCGAATAAATGTCAATAAGTGTCTGGTTAAAGGGAGCATTTCAATTTTTTATGTATAATTTCTCTTGGAATCAACTATCAGAATACAACTTTTTTGACATGTAAACCAAATACAACCTTTTTTTATTTAATGCAACATCCATGCAACGGCCAGACAAGCTAAGTAATTCTGCTACCATGTTGAGTTGAAGGCAATAGTACTTTTAAATCCATTTTCCTTAGGATTTATAGCAAGTTTGTGACAGAGTCTATTTTTGGAAGCAAGATGTCATTGATGTACATGCTGCTGAGCAGTTATCTTGGATTCTTTTGTGATCAAGCAGTAGCTTCCTCTGTTAATAACTGAATTTCCTTGTGTAAGTGATGTTTCTTGTTTTGCATTTTGTCTGTTTGCAGGCAGTTGCAATGCACCGTGTAGGCAGCTTAGGTAATACTTCAAATTCAGTGCGTGGCCGGAGGGAAAAACGGTTGACCTATGTTTTGAGTGATGCAAATGATTCTAGAGTGAGTATTGTTCTAATTTATGCATCTAAATATAATAAATAGCGCACCTGTCTTTTGATTTTATTTCAATAATATGACACTTTTTTAGCAATGGAAAATAGTTAAAATACCTTAGTATAAAATTTTCAGACTCTTCTGTGCCACACTTAATAATGTATTGTTCTAATAATAAAGGTTTTTTTTCCCTTGAAATACGGCAGCATTGTTCAGGGGTCAATGCATTGACAGTATCTCAAGCATCTGCATCTTGTGGGAATGACTTTTTGTTCACCGGTAGCAGAGATGGAACTGTAAAACGATGGCAACTGAATGATGCTGCTGCTGTTTTTAGTGCAACATTCGAATCTCATGTTGATTGGGTATACTTCTCTCGACATGACATTTCTATTGAGAAAATCAGCGGCTTCCGTTTACATATGATTTATGAAAGTGGTTCTTGTTTAACCATTCGCACGGTTCTAAAGCATGCATGAAATAAATGTTGTAAAAATTTTTGATATATGATGTCAGTGTTTTATTGATCAAATGCTATAACATATAAACTATTAATTTGTCAATGGGAAGATCTCTCTAATGAAGAAAGTGAGACAGCCTTTAAGCATTCTGAGGTCTCTGTTTATTATCGAGTTTAATACCATGTTCAAATATATCTTGTTTTCTTAAGTCATTATAGAAATGCTTTTCCGGAGTAACCCTGTTCACTTGTGCTATATGCTATTATTTTCAATAATAAAAAAATCTTGAATCTCAGGTGAATGACATAGTGCTTACAGAGGACACGCTGGTGTCATGCTCTTCAGATACCACTCTGAAGGTAAATCCTTCATGATTTTGTTTAAGTCGTTGTTTGCTTTTATGTAGCATTGTTAATGATTTTTTTCTTCTAATTTTGTAGACATGGCGCCCTTTCTCTGATGGTGCTTGTACAAAAACACTCAGGCAGCATTCTGACTACGTTACATGTCTTGCAGCAGCAGCGAAAAATGTAAGTTCTTACACACTAAGTATTTGGGTGTCTCAATGAAATGTTTTTGAGGCATTGGAGTTTGATTTGGAAGTGAGTTTTCATTTAACATGGTATCTTCTTGACATGGAATTTTTTGACAGATTCTTTCTAGGGACTATTTATTTAGTTACGTTTCTTATCAATTTTGTCCAGAGCCATGTTATTGCCTCAGGAGGTCTTGGTAGGGAGGTTTTCATATGGGATATTGAAGCTGCAATGGCCCCAGTTTCAAAAGCCAGTGAAGCTGTGGATGATGATATTTCAAATGGAATTTTAAGTTCTGGAAGTTCCATTTTACCTAGTGGACATGTCCGGCCTCCAAATCCTGTTAATAATAATACTACATTACATCAACCTCTTATGCAAGGCTACACCCCAATAGCAGCTAAAGGCCATAAAGAATCTGTTTATGCGCTAGCTATGAATGATGCTGGCACATTACTTGTATCTGGAGGAACTGAGAAGGTACAGTGATTTCTGCTTATATTTAGATTTGTTTAATTGTTGTTTTTCTCAAATTTATGCAGTAGTTACAGAAATATTTTAATTCTTATTTTTATGGTCTGATTTTGCATAGGTAGTTAGAGTTTGGGATCCTAGAACTGGTGCAAAGCAGATGAAGCTCAGAGGACATACTGACAATGTGCGAGCTTTGATATTGGATTCAACTGGACGGTAGGTATACGAAATTTTGGGCAGCATGCAGTCATTATAATACAGAATTAATTTGTATGTTATTATAATGATGTGAGATTTTCCTAAGAGTTGCGGACTATGTTAAATAGCATATGTACTAATAATGCAATAGCTAAATGAGCGTAGTTCATTGCTATATTCATTTATGATGATCGTTTATTTACCATTGATAAAAGACATTTATTTTTCCATCGTATTTCTTATATTTATACTATTTTTTTGATTTAGTTAATGAAAAATAGTAAGACACTTTTTGTGCTTGTGTAATGTATTGTATGATATTTGATGACCACGTAGACTGTATGTACCCATTGAGAGCATGTACATTTAGGACTTGCAGTCTGAAAATATAATGCGAGTGAAGCTTGAACAGGTAACATATTGGTTGACGAGCCAATGAGTTACTGGTTGAGTTACAAAATCATGGCAAATAACTGATTTTGATTGGGTCATGTGAGCATGTTTGCATTGTTTATTTTGCATTTTTGTATGCTATAGCATATTGAGAGATAAAATCAATGAGACATCGACAGTTTACAGAAATGCTTCTTTATCAATTCTATTCATCTTCTTATGAATGCTTATTTGATGTTTTATTTATTCTTAAATTCAGTCCCTTTTGAATGCCCTGAGCCTTCATCTGACATCTTTCAACTTCATGACAGGATGTGTTTATCTGGATCCTCTGATTCAATTATTCGGTAAGTGCTTTTGGCAATGGGCACGGATTGTGTCTTGACTATTCAATAATTACAACATAATATGAATAGTAATTTATGTTAATCCTGGTCTGAAATTTTTCATATATAAGTTTAGGTGCAGGTGAATTTTGCTTACATACAATTGAAATTAAGGGTGAACCTTATCAAATTCTTAATTTTGGAACTTGATATTGTGCTTTATTAAAAAATATTTGATAAAGAAACATTTGTTCTATGAGCGAATACATCTGTAGCCTATTTCACACATCAGATTGAATAAAATGTTCTGCTTTTTTAATTTATAAATCGTAATCTTTGTTTGACCATGGTTGATCCTCTATGAAAATGACTAGTTCTTCTTTTGGCAGCTAGAGATAAAATCCTCAATTTCAGAAAATTAATCTAATTGAGAAAAAACTCTCCTGCCAGTTTGGCTGAACAATTAAAGATTCTGCTTTATACTTGTAGTTGGTCCAAAGGTCTAGACAGTGGTCCAGTATCGTTATAGGCGCTTGAAAAAACTGAGGAATAAACCATTTTGCTACTGACCTTCACGTTTAACAGATATATACAAAAGTTGAACAAAGCTGAAAGACTAAAGCCGTGTGTTTATTACCATACTATCTTACTACCCTGTCTAATACACATTCCTGTTGCATTTTCAGTTTTTCCTAATAAATACCTGATACGAAATCATGTGAAACATTAACATAGAGTATAATATTTATAGTTAAATTAAAATTCCCTGAGGTACAATGCAATCAAGTATACTGGCAATGATACTAGGGAGGGTATCATCTCTTATCATACAACAATCAAGTTCATCTGCATTGTTTATCTAATATAAATGAAAAATTGGGCATAGAGCCAGAGGGATTGAAGTCCCTCTGCGTACTCACAAGTTTGGGAAGTTTGTGTTTTATAGGAGTAAGCCAGGAATACAATGGGAATTTAGCTTTAAACAAACTTTAAAATTGAAACAAACTTAGATACAATTTCAAATGTTAGTTCTATCAATAATTATTTACAAGCAGTATAATGGAGGTGTATCAGTGTTTTCTTTCCTGAATCAAATATTGGCCATCGATGTTCCATTTTTTCCAAATTAAAGGCTTGGTATTGATGTTAATAATTTGGGAATGTTTGTAAAATGCTCGAGCATCATCAATAATGCAATTCTATTGTTTTTAATTACCTTTGGACCCTATGCATCCATTGGAACAGTTTAGTTTCAACAATTTTTGCATAATGCTGGTATATCTTAGCATGCAGCCTATTGGAATTGAACTTGTGACTTGACACTGCAAGCCACACATCCTAACCAACAAGAGTCATATATCTTGATTGCTAGGACATTAATTATGAGTCACCAGTGTTTTGATGGTTTAAGTTATTGCAGCATTAGCTTAATCAATAATTTGAGGGGTTTTCTCCATTTGTAAACATCTTCACTTATCACATTTGATTTGTGTTTCTGTGTTCCTGACTCTAAAGAAACCAATCTCAGATATAGGAGCTTCAATGAATTGTTTCTAAGCATGTGCTTTAATGCCCAAAAATTTAAAGACAAGTGAAACCTACTTATGTTGATTGTTTTAAGAAAATACATAATGATTTCACATATGTAATTGTCATACGTACTTGAACAAATCGCCCTCCCACAACTTGACTAGGACGTTAAGAAGGTAAGTTCCCAAAGTGTTCCCAGCGTATTTGCAAATATTGTGTTTCTGGGTTATTTGATCAACCGTTAAACCTGTATTCCCATTTTGTTCATGGTTTATACCTATAGACTTGCATTCTCAGGTACAGACTGTTATAATCAGATATGAAAACAATTAGATCTGAAAACACACTACAAATGCTCTAGAGAAATTATTAGAACCCTACAGATGTGAATAAATCATTAGAGGCAAAATATTGCGCTGTAGCAGGTCAAGAAACACTATAAATCACTCTCAAAACGTTCTAAACTCTAGCAAACATTTGCTGTGATAACAAAATGAAAGCAGAATGAAAACAGTAAAAATAGCACAAGAACACAGAGTTATGTGGTTCGGGCCCTTTTTACCCTCCTTTTACCCTACTTCCACAACAATGTTGATCTGCCTTCTATTCTTCTCAAATCTTCAGGACACAAGTCGTCCTTGTAACTTTTCCAAACACCCAATCTGTTATTCCAACAAATCTCAGATCAACACCAACAAGACTCACGTCTCCAAGGTAAAACCTTGATACAATGCTTTCACTTCAAAGCACACCCGAAAGGCTACCCCAAGCCTTCTATTTATGAAGAAACATGAGGACCAAACCCCAATCCTAATACATGTGGGATAAAATACCAAGCCTCCTATTTATGAGGAAACATGAGGATCAAACCCCAATCTTAATACATGTGGGATAAAACACATCCCCGCATCAAATGCAACATAAAAGGAAATACAACAATTAATGTATTTGTCTTCATTTTTCCAACACAGACAGTACTCAATCAAAATTTGTCTTCCTAAAATTCTCTGGTTTTTATGTAACTAGGGCTGGATCAAGAATCTCTTTCTTACTCAAAAAATCTAAATTTCATTTAGCTAGGGCCAAAGATGGCACTAGGAGATCATAGCTTTCAATTTGGATTTTTGAGCCCCTCCACTTAACCACACCTAGTGTGTGCTAAACATTGTCTGAGAATTGGTTTCCTTTGGTTCTTTGCTTCAGTTGCCTGTAGTTCCTCACTTTGTTTTGCTTCATTGCTCTTTTTTAAAAGGGTAACTTCACTTTACTTCACCCACATCTAGAGTGAAAACTGTGAGATGATGGAGGCATTCAATGATTTTATGTCAGTCAAAGTGATCGTTCAGTGCTTAATAAACCTTATTCCTCTCTAGTTTTCTGTTGGTGAAGATAATACGAGATCTGTTTGCAATGAGTGCCATGGAAAGCAAGATTCTTAATTATGCTGAAATGAAATGGTATTTGACCCCTAGCACCAGTTAGGTGCCATTGAGAATAGAGTGGCATGAAGCCATGAAATGATAACCTGAGTGCACAGCTTAGCTCTGGCATGATAAAGTTGCCACTACAGAAGGACAGCATTCTTTGATGTTGCCCTTGATCCAACTGTGCTGCCATTCCTGGAGTTACTGCCGTTACCATTGGTAACTTGATATGAAAATGCAGCAGCAAGAACAGAAAAGATGAAAATAATACCAGAAATACGAACAGAAAAACACAGAGAACACACACAAGAAGTTAACATGACTTGGACCCTTGCTGTCTTCAAACAGTACAAAGCCCATGTATTGTTCACTATTTAGGCAATTACAAAAGTCCATCTGCAACATCATTAGCCATTCATCCACAACAGCCCTCACTGCAACGCTTAGGAGCCCTCATACAAGTGCGATCACTTCCCAATACTAACATAAAGCATTCCTCATGTACTTTTGTCCATTGTTATAACCTTAACCCTGGAAGGATATCCAAGATTCATTGTTTATATTTATTTGGCTCTTAATAGAAGTGAATTGCAGAAAAGAATTCATCCCATGTAGTTATGATAAGGCTAGGATGATGATGATGATAACCCTAACACCAAAAATAGATGGAAATCACTGTATTATTATTTTAATGGTGATAGCACTAAGTAACTTTATTTTATTACATCAAACCCTACAATAAAACATAAGCTGTTGTAACAATAGAAGAATTTGACTTCATCCTAACAGTTCTACCCCTTGAAGATAAATCTGTGCAGTCTTCAAGATGTACTCTGCAAAATTCATGCTTTTCAACTGTGGTGACCTTAGTCATGAAATCTGCTCCCCTGATGAAATGGAACTGTACATCAAATTCGTTTTTTGCACCATGGTATATAGGATCCTCTGTCAAGTGTAGAGCACTTTGGCTATCACAGTATATACTGTATTTGTATTGTTTTACGCCAATAGATGTGAGGAATTTTCTCAATTAGATCAGTTATTTACATGACTCAGTCGGTGCCACATATTCTACCTTTGTACTGGACAATGTCACTGAAGGTTGAAGCCTAGAAACCCAGTTGAGGGCAGCACCTTGCAAAAAAAGATTGCTCAGTAGCTGGCCTTTTGATATCTATATCTGCTGCAAAATTAGAATCCACGTAGCCTTGGAGAATCAGTTAAGTGTTTCCAAAGCATAGATTTGCAGACTTTGCCCTTTTAAATATCTTGAAATCTATTTAACCGGAAGCCAGTGATTCCAACCATAGTTATTAAAGTATTTGCTCACAACACCTACTGCATAGCATTAGACAAGTACACACCATGGTGTACATTAGAGAGCCAACTACTGAATAGTGGAGAACCTTCCTCATCTTTGCAAAATCTTCTTCTACATTAGGACAATCCTTTCCGGATTGTTTTATCTTATCAAGCCAAAACGCTTGAGAAACTTTCCAATGTAATCAGTTTTAGCACAACTTCCTCAGTTTTTGATCCTTGCTTATTGTCTTTCAAGACTACGATTTACCTTTCCCAAGTCTTTCATTGCAAAATGTGGACTCATTTGAGACTTGAGATGTTTAATGCCGGTTACATCATTATCAGCAATTAACATGTCATTAATATATAGCAACAAAGTTATAATTTCTCTTCTAAGATCTCTTGAATAGTAAACACAATCATCAAAATCACTCCTATGAAAACTTATTCCACGTGTAAAAGCATCAAATTTTCTGTACCATTGTCTTAGGGCCTGTTTAAGGTCACAAACTTTTCTTGAGGCTACAGACTAAATTGAGTTTATGCTGATCAATTAATCTTTGTTGCTGATGCATTTTTGTTGCTTCATCCAGATCCCTAGGTAAACATCCAGTTCTAATTCCCATTCTTAACAGTTTAACAAGAGACAGAACTAACCAAACGGAAGAATGCTTCACAACTGGAGAGAAAATCTTTGTAAAGTCAATTCTAGGCTGTTGTCCATAACCCTTGAGAAGTATCCTTCCTTTACACAGATCTTCTTCATTGATCCATTTGTTAATTGTAAAAATCCATCTGTTGTGAAGTGCTTTACATCCCTTGTGTAATTCAACCAATTCCTAAGTTTGGTTCTTTTTTGTTCCTTGTCTATGGCCTCTTTTGATCTAACACTATGTGGACTAGCAAGAGAATCCTTAGCACAGATTTGGGTCAAGAACATAATGCAAAGAAGAAGAATATTTATTAGGGAGATGTTTGGTTCTAGTACTGCATCTTTCCCAATGAGAAGGAGAATTGAATTGTTGTTCATCTCTTCCTCATTGCTATTTGAACCATCTGAGAGCTCACTTTCATCCTCATCCTCTTCACTATCAATTGTAGACTTGTGAAATGTCAGTTGTTGATTCTCTTCTTCTCTTGTGTATGCTGAGGTAGATGTTGAATGTGACAAGGAAAGATTGAATCAACAACTCTTTTATTAGGGGAAGTATGGGAGTAGCTTCATAGATGAGAAGATTAAGAAAAGTTGTCTTAAATGGTTTGATCATGTGTTAAGAAGACCAGAGAATGTTCCCTTTAGAAGAGGTTGCTCATTAAAGTTGAAGGAAACCAACAAAGAGGTAGACCAAAACATACATGGTTTGCTTGCACAAAGAAAGACATCCAAGATTTGGGTATTAATGCTTATTTAGCTCTTAGTAGAAGTGAATGGCATAAAAGAACTAATATAGCCAACCCCATGTTGCTGCTGGGATAAGGTTAGAATGATGATGATGAAGAATGTCAGATTCATTATTAGAATGATGATGATGAAGAATGTCAGATTCATTATTAGTTTTATGTTGAAAGCCATAAAACATGACATTTTCCCTAAACTTCATGTCACGTGATCTGAAAAACTGCTTGACTCCAGGATCCCATAGTATAAATCTCAGTTTATCTTCATTATGTCCTGCAACAATGCAAAATTTTTGTGTCCCACAATTTTGTTACATTTTCCTTCTGCACATGCATAAAGCCTTAAGGCAAAGACTTTCAGGTGCTTATATAAGACAACTTTTCCATTCCATAAAATTTCTGGAACTCCATTGTTTAATGTAGATGAAATCTGTTGATCAAATATGTAGCAGTAATTGTTGCTTCTGCCTGAAAAGTTCTTGGACAAACCAGCACTTGCAACCATGGTTTCTGCACTTTCCAGCAAAGTCCTGTTGCATCTTTCAGCAACACCATTATGAATGTGAAAAATTTCGTCATTGGCATAACACAACAAATGCCTTGAAAGTATACTCTTCGCCGTTGTCAGTAAGCAAGCACCTTAATCTTACATCAGTTTGCCTCTTAATTCTTGCCTCAAAAGCTTTGAAACATTGGGTAAATGTAGTTTTTAAAATATAAACCTACACTTCACAAGTACAGTCATCTGTAAAGGTAATAATGTGCGGTGAGCCATCGGCAGATGAGGGATTAACCTGACGATCAAGGTCTCTGTGAAAATTAAACTGATGAGATTTTCCAGCAATACAATCATTACAACAAACATATTAGAACTATCATGCAGCTATTAGAGAATGTGACTCAAGTACCTTCAAAGCTGATTGCCCAAAATGACTTCATCACCTATTGCATGGATCTACATCTCCTTAATTTCCAGCTACACCACAAACCTTGACTTTAGAACATATATGCTGCCAACCTTCTTTCCATGTAGCATTGTAAGGATAGCTTTGGTAATTTTCCATTGCTACTAGAGAAATGTACACCAAGATCTTTAAAGTATGTTGTAGAAACTGATCTCTTGGTCACACCAGGTACCTGATTGACATTGTTAACAATGATCTTTCACATCGCTGGTGCTGTAGCACAAATGTTCCGATATCAAGAGTTTCAATGGCTTCCTATCTGCTGAGTGCACAAATCTAAATGCAATAACCTTATATGCCATGAAATTTGATCTTATATGTTCTTTTCTAGTATGGAGATAATAAATAACAAATGTTTACACACTTGTTTCGGGTTACTCACAATCTCTTGCATGAACATAACGAAGTACTTTTCTTGGGTCATAACTGTTGCAGGTTGCTACACTTGAAGAGTTTTCTAGGTCCTTTTATTAATGTTTCTTCACTTGTGTACTCTTTCTTGAGTATATTAATCTACGAACAGCTTTCATAGACATAGATGGCAGTTTTAGACTCAGTCTGATCTCTTCCTTTGTCTCCACAGATCAACTTCTGATATTGTAGCTAAGCGTTAATGATTGGTTTGCAGTTTATGGGTCCCACTCTCGATTTCTTTCTTCCTTTGTGAATTGGTTCAACGGTTTGCATATTTATATGTACATTGACATTGTCGTCTTCTTCTTATCTTTATTCTTGCTAAACTTTTGTTGGCACGGGATTGCTGTTCAAGAATTTGTGGGTCGACACACGCTTATACTTCATTGCATAGGTTCTTTTTCATCTCATACATACATATTCCTAACTCCACGACCTTATTTCTAGTGGGGAGTTGCAACAATTCATGAATCATTGTCTTGTTCATTAACAACTATTCATGAGTAGTTACCGATTGCACACCTTCCTATTTTTAAGTTTTCACGAAGTCCAGGCTCTCTTTACCTTCGGTTTGATTCACTTGAGAAGAACTAGCCTCTGCTTTTCCTTTCTTTCCTCACCCCATTTGCTTTTTAGCTTTCCAAGCATAGCATTCTTTTTTAATATGCCCTCTTCCCACATAACTAACGACCAATGGTTTTGTTTCAACATGATCCCGTTTTCTTGTTTGTTTCTGCCTTTGCTCTTATGACGTCTATTTTGTCTGCTGTTATCCTCTGCAGCAAATGCATTGCTTGAAGTCTTCCCAATCAATTCTTCTGCCAGTCTCCTATCTTGAATTATAGAAATAACATTATCAGAGTAAACAAAACTTGTGCTCATGGATGTTGTAATGACAGTCACAGTTGGATCCCATGATTCAAGAAGAGAGTTGAGGACTGCATAACACTTATCTGTATAATTTATCAAAACTTGATACCCTTTAAAACTTCAAAATGTTGCCATTATGTCATCTATATGATCCTGTGGAGAAACCATGTCCTTGATCTTTGCATTGAAAATATCTGATATACATGAGTCTGATTTAAACTAGATGCCTTATCAAAACTGTTCTTCAGCTTTGCCCCTAGAGCTGTAGGTTCCATTTTATGTGCCACTGATGTCAAAATTCTGTTGCTGAGGCAGGGACAATAAAAGAAAGTGTCTTAGCTTTCATTCAAATCCACTCATCTGAAAATGTTGATGGCTTTGTAGACAACAGAACTTCTGCAAAGTCTTTTTATATCAAGATGTCTTTCATTTTGATATTCCAAAGATTCCAGCTCTGCTTAACCCTA
Source organism: Gnetum montanum (assembly GCA_015680685.1). Taxonomy (NCBI): domain Eukaryota; kingdom Viridiplantae; phylum Streptophyta; class Gnetopsida; order Gnetales; family Gnetaceae; genus Gnetum; species Gnetum montanum. Next base: position 567,352 of record MNCI01031112.1, read on the forward strand.
TCAGTTGCCTGTAAATTCTCCATTGTATTGAATGAACAACTTCTATAAACAATTATACTTTGCTCTGCTTGTGTTTTGCAAGCAGCTAGTTTAGGGTTTTGATGAACCCTCAAACCTCCTTACAACAAAAAATGGCCAAAGCTAACAATTAAGATCAAACCTTAAAGCTTTTGTTCAAGAAATGGAACCTTCAACTTTGATACATGATTGTTAGAAAAACAAAGCAACAGGAGGTCAAGATATTGAAATAGAACTAGAAATAAGAACCAAAAAACATAGAGAACACACACAATACAAGGTAATGAGGCCCAGGCCGTTGCTGCCGTACATCCTAAACCAGTGCAAAGCTCTTGTATTATTTACCAAGGACCAAAAACTGTCCTCAACAGCTTCAGCAAGCTCCAACATTGTATCTACAACAACCCTCACAGCAATGCTTACAAACCATCATACAATTGGAATCAGTTCTCTAACACAAACAAAGAACATCCCTTGTGTACTTTTCTTCTAGGTTTATAACTGCAACCCTAGAAGCAGGTGGACTCCATCTTGTTATTTTAACTGTTGTAAGAGAAAGTAACTTTATGTTTTTACATGGGAATCCATAATAAAATATAAGCTGTTATAACATAGCGAAAGGAAGATTTGATTTCATCTTAACAATTCTACCCTTGAGGACAAATCTGTGCAGTCTTAAATAATAGAAGAGATGCACCGTTCATATGCTCATGATCTATGCTAGTTTTTTCAATCTTTACTCTGCAAAACTTATGCTTTTCAGCTGTGGTTGCCTTTGTCATGAACTCTGCAACATTTTTCTTTGTATGGATTTTTTGCACCTTCACTAATTTATTCTCAGTCGTTTCCTTGATGAAATGAAACTTTACATCTATATGTTTTGTCCTACCATGGAAAAGGAAGATTTGACTGGATCCTAGCATAATCGAACCCATTCTTGTTAGAGGTCTGCATTTGTTGTTAGTGTTGTGTTGCTGCTGCATCCAAAAATTTTATAAGGACAAATACATGACAGTTTATCTTATTGGTGAACTCTATGATAAAGACAAGACAGTTCTTAAAATGGTTTGTGGTGATGATTAAGATTTGGAAAATTGTGTAGCCTGGTGTTTTCATGTTAACTCCATCCTGTCATGTTAGTATACACTTGGAGCCTTCCTTTGGGATGTTTGGAAGCTAAACTGAAGTCGATTTTATTTTATTTTTCTTTTCCAGACTTTGGGATCTTGGTCAGCAGCGATGTGTGCATTCCTATGCAGTTCACACAGATTCTGTGTGGGCCCTTGCAAGCACTCCAAATTTCACACATGTGTACAGTGGTGGGAGAGATCTTTCTGTGAGTATTTAAAATATGCAGCAACATAGCTCTCTTTTGGAGGCCATTTGAATTATTGACCTTTTCCTTTTTCCAATGTTAAAAATGACTGCAGCTGATGCTTGTGCTGCTTCTTTTAAGCATTTGTTTGTTCAGTTGTATTTGACAGATTTGAATACAAGAGAGAGCATGTTATTATGCTTGGAAGGGCATCCTATCCTTCAGTTAGCATTGCAGGATGATTTTATATGGGTTGCTACAACAGATTCCTCTTTACATAGATGGCCAACAGAGGGAAAGTATCCACAGAAGATGTTTCAAAAAGGTGCATCATTTCTGGCTGGCAACCTTTCTTTCACAAGGGCAAGGGCATGCCTGGAAGGTTCAGCTCCTGTAAGTTTGTTTGAATATATTAAATGGTTCTAGCTTGGTGAATGGTCTAGTGTCTAATGGAAATTTACCAAATTATTTTATCAAATTACGTTTTCTTTTCAATGCAGTTATAATGTGCAAGGTAAGCAGCCACTTATTGATTTAATCCCAACTGAAGAAGGCATGTAGGGTATCTTGTTATAGCTACGTCTTCGTTTCCTTTGTTTTTTGGAAGGATGTAATTACTATATAGATTATGCCTGGTTTGCTAAAAATCAAAAAGGGTTAGATGGGACCGTATAACTAAGGCTGGATGCAATCAGTCGTAAACCTATAATAATCAAAAGACCAAAATGAAATAAATTTGAAACTATGAGAATAAACCATGTCTGCTTAAAACAGTCCTCTGAATCCAAAATCTTACAGCGATCGAGATGAAGGGGCACTGCCCTTACTATGTCACTGCTGAAGGTCCATTTGAGGATTGTATATGTTGAGGAGGGCCATTTTTCCATTGATATCCTGCACGAAGTGCTTATATCTCCTGCCATTGCAGAAGAATCCCATTTGACATCATTCTGCAGCATGCACACAAATTTAAAAAACTTGTTGCATTTTATTTTAGCCATAATTGGTAGCAGATGCAAAGGATCACTTACACCAAATGCAATGTCAAACCAAGCGCTAACTAAACACAAGCAAAGATATTGTTTCCACTCATTACTAGTTATGGCCTTGGTAGAATAGCCATAAGCTAGCTTAACTGGAACGAAATGTGGGAAGTGCACTCATCCACACATACAATTTGTTTGTCCAGCTTTGCCGGATGTAGCATCTTTTTGCATTCTTCACATCTTCATAATGGTATTACACCTAATTTTGATATTTGTATGCTTTGTCTTATTAGGCATTGTGAAGAGTGCTAATCTTCTGATTGAATTCTTAGCATTCAAGTCCAGCTGATATGTTGTACTTTAATTATGTGAAACACAAGCTAAAAAAGAAAGGAAATGCACTGAGCTGTTTTGAGTTAATGCTTTATCAGTCATATTTCTTGCATGCACACGATGAGTCTTCTTCATCTAGGAAAACGCAGCAAGTTGATTGATGATACAGATACAAAGCTTAAAGTATCCTCTTTAATTTTCAGGTTCCTGTTCATCCTCACCCTTCATATACAATTCAAGGATCACCTGGTATTGTTCAACATGAAATTTTGAATGATAAGCGACATGTCTTGACTAAGGTACGTATCTATTGTTGTTGCGTTCATTTGCTTTCCTTATTTATTGCAAGTGTAATACGTGGTATTTTCATATTTGTTTTATTTTTTAAAATAATCATATCTAATACTTTATTATTTTGTATTTCTCTGAGTAATTTACATCATTGATGTTACCAGGATGCTGAAGGTACAGTGAAGCTATGGGAAATCACTCGAGGAAGAGTGATAGAGGATTATGGAAAGGTTGTTTTACATTTTTCAATTCATTTGGCTCTTTCCTTTATGTGCTTACAGCGATGTTGGCATTCCTTTTAATGTTGAACAGTTGGAGTTCCCTGCAGGTATCTTTTGATGAAAAGAAAGAGAGCTTGTTTGAAAGGGTATGCAAGCAACTCATAGTTCCTATATGCTTTGTCACATGTGCTTCTTTGCCAATTTTGTTTGCTAATCATTAGACATGGAGATACTTTCATAGTATGTTATTCTCGTTCAACCTTAATTTAGAGCTAGGGTAACTGACCAAAAAAAAATGTCTCGACTTTCAGGTTAGTATTCCATCCTGGTTTACAATGGACACAAGACTTGGAAGCATGTCTATTCATTTAGAGCCACCACAGTGCTTCTCCGCGGAAATGTATGCTGTAGATTTGAATATTCCAGGAGCATCTGAGGAACAAAAGGTGCATTAATGTCATAGTTATAATTTATTTTTCCCCAAAATGACCAACATATTCATTTAGTGATTTATTTGAATTATACGAGAATAAAACTGAAGCTTTTCTATTATGCCTGTTGGGAGAACCTTGGGATTTGTTGAACCTGTCACCTAGATTTGCAAGTCAGAAATGTTACCAACAAGCTACGCTTCATTAATGCTTATTCTATTGTGAGTTCTGATATTTGAAACATTTTTTCATTTATAAAAATTAGTTTGGTTCTTCATTATTAATCATTATTAAACTATGCTTCATTTTTTCACGATATATTGTCTGTTCACCCTTAATTAGATTAAGTACCTGCAAAATCCGATATTGACTAACGGTCGTCTACTTTCATTTCATGATATTGAAATTGCCGTTAAATTCTAATGCTTTTCAAAATCCTGTAAAGATTTTGAAGTGTGAATGTCTTAAACATGTTCTTTACGGATTACACATTTGGTTGTGAAAATTTTTCACTTCTTCACGTGGAGCATGTTATACTTAATACATCAATTATCAGTTATTTTAATTGTTTAAAACTGTACGGATCTTTTAAAGCAAGGTCTTTTTGCCAGCAGTTTTAAGGCATTCAATCTTTCTGAAACTCATTCAATTGTTTTCTTCACTTTATCAAAAAGGCTGCATTATATGTGCAATTTTGTTCTTCTAAATGTCTGGTAAAATATGTTAACACGCATACAGATTACAATGACCGACCAAGCTACCAAGCTAATTTTAGTTGTGCGTGTTCTTTTTATTTTATCATAAAAATTTAACAAGAAAATATACTTTAGGTTGTTTTGTTTCTGTAATTCACCATTGTGAAGTGTTTTGTGGTCTGTTAGTGATTACCTTACCTTTTTGGTGTTTACTTCCTATTTTACGAGTAATCTATATAATTGTAATGCGTATATATTTTAAAAGAATTGTTGAATATCAGGTAAATCTTGCCCAAGAAACTTTACGCGGACTTTTGGCTCATTGGTTGACAAAGAGGAGGCAAAGATCTGGATCACAAGCAAATGGTGATGCTTTGTCAGGCCAAGATAATGGTCAGAGAAACCACCATTCTGCCAGGCCCGATGTCCATGATGATGTCGAAAATCACAACAATGGGATTCATTCATCATTTCAATTTTCAGCTACTGCTCCACCATCTATAATAACTGAAGGAACGCAAGGAGGTCCATGGCGCAGGAAAATAACAGAATTAGATGGTTCAGAGGATGAAAAGGATCTACCTTGGTGGTGCCTTGATTGTATATTACGCAATCATTTGCCTCCAAGAGAAAATGCAAAGTAATGCTCCTAATTTTCCATTTTAGTTTCTGATGCATTCACTGTTGAGCGATATTAAGTTATTTGCATCTACCCAGCATTATATTTGTTTTTTTGGTAAAATGTTCTTATGTAATTGAAAAATCCAACATGGTTGACAGACATCTATGGTCATGTTCTTTGCAGTAGTCATTTAGCTTTCTTGGTAAATACCTTGGTTCTGATTTTGTAAATTGGAAATGTGGATTTAAATGCGTCAAATCTTGCAGGTGTAGTTTCTTTTTACATCCATACGAGGGAACTACGGCACAGGTGCTTACTCAAGGAAAACTCAGTGCACCCAGAATTTTGAGAATACAGAAGGTAAGTTGCGGTCTTTTTAGTTCCTGCACTAATTACTCAAATTATGTGGTTTTGTCTTGATTGATATCTGAGGTCTCATGCTGATATCCGAATCTAATCCATATACCAATTGCTGTTGTTTTGCAAGAGAAATGTTCTTTTATTTGAAAAACATATTTTCTGGACTGAGTACTTTTTCTAGCAATTTAGAGTTCTCATCATTCAAATCACCGAATGAAATCTGTGCATGTTTTGTAGGTTATAAACTATGTATTGGAAAAAATGGTTCCTGATAAATCTTTGGACATAAGCAATACAGAAACCCCGTATGGCCAACCTGTTAATGATCCTCCTAGATCTAATTTACGACCGTGGCAACCAAAGACAAAGCCATACGTGGAAATCCTATGTAACAATCAGGTGAAACTTATTCTATTCCAAGAGATTTCCTAGAAGTGAACGGCATCAGTTCCATGATTATCATGAACGATTATGATATTTGTTTGTGTGTTCTGACAGGTTCTGCCTCCAGATATGAGCCTAGCCACAGTTAAAGCATACATCTGGAAGAAGTCAGATGACCTTTACCTTCACTACAGAGTTGCGCAAAAATGAGTTTTTTTTTTTTTTGTGGGTTGTTTTAACTTTATTTATACATTTAAATGCTTCGATCATGGTTTGCATGATTTTAGAATGGTGTAAATTCAGATTACAGGCCCTTTATTTCTACGAAGCAGATGTGACATGTTGAAACAAATGTTAATTCAATGTGGAAAATACTTCTACAACCATTTTCGGTATTATTGATATTTGTATTATTTGGTGCCACAATTAGGTGCCGTGTCTCTTTGTAGACTCCTTATCCAAAAGGTTGTAGAGCTAATATGTAAAGGCTATTTCTAGCAAGATGCGAAATAAAATTTTCATGAGAAAGTGATTGGATTTTTGATTTTTCATTTCCTTGCAATCCTAGGCTTTATATTCCCTGAGGTCAGTGAAGCATTGTGTACTTGGTTGGAGCATGCAACTTTGTGATTTGCCAGTCACAGGTCTGATTCCAAGGATATGGCAAAGCACCTGTATATACATTTTGGGATTATAGTTGGCCCTTAAATTTCCTTTGAATTTTGAATAAATAAAATTTTGGAGCTGTATATGTTTGGAAATACAGGAGAATGCGTACTTAATAGTATTCGAAACTGGGTTATTTATAGTATTGCTATACCTACCTTATTCATTGCAGGTTTGTAATTCGTCGGCACAGGTTTAGCCTATGATGTTTTTTGGTAGCCCTTGCCCCTCTAACTGTAAAAACGTGCATTAGAGTGGCTTTTTCTCGGGTCATGATCCGAGCAGTGATAATAATTGGTGAGTCGTGGAAATAGACCTTAACATGTAAAAGCAGATGGTTTTGGCCGAGATTAAGGCACCGAAGTAATGATCAATTTTTTTAAAAAAACTTCTCGTAATTTCATATATCAATAAGGTCGGAACAATATATATATATAACATCAAATAATCATACTGAACTGTTTGAAAAATGTGTTAACTTGGGTAACTGTTTGGGAGGTTGGAAATTCCAGATCATGTGTCAAGGCATTCTGACATGATGACTCCGTTTTTAGGCCATCATGGGAATACTGTTTTCCATTTTAAACCAAACCTGTAACTGTCAAACTTGGTGTGGTATCGTTTGTGTTACATCAAGGAATTGTAAATAACACAATGAACACAATTTGCATTCTGGTCCTTGCAAATCAAGGAGCTCACCTAATTTTGTGTCATGTTAAAACATGACGGTCTCAAAATTAATTTTGTATGAATGTGATTTTAATTGAACAAATGTGCTTTAATTTAACATTAAAATAAAAGGGTGATTGTTACGAAAATTAATTGTATTTTTGCTGTTAGATTCATTCTACTTTAAGCAAATTTAAAAGATGAATAAATTTTGTTTTCATTGTTAAAATGCTCGTGTGTTAAAATTTGGGTATAATTTTGAAATTACGGATTAGATAAAGGAGAATGGATGTTAAAAACAATAACAATTTATGGTGTTTTGTATAGGACATGGAGGATTTTGTAATAATATTTTTGGAGAATTATGTGGTCAATGAAGTTTAAAAAAAAAAAGCTTGCTAAAGTTAAAAAGCCCATTTAAAAAGCTCATTGATACTGAGGTGCTAGATCCCAAAAAAATAAATAATAATATTTAAAAAATTCAGAGTACATTAGATCGTCAAAGAGAAAGTCTAAAGCAAAAGTCCAATAATTTTGGGGATGCCTTTTTAGGTTTTTTTTCTTATAATCAATCCTAAAAAAATTTTCCTCTAAGGTAGGAAAAGGATCAAGCCTTTCCCTTATTAAGAAGTGCCCTCATGGGTTTTCACTTCTTATTAAAGGGGATTTTGTAAAGAGAAGGAGAAAACTCTCTCTAAAGAGAAAAGAACACATTAATTAAATAAAGAAGAAATAGCAACAAAAGCTAAAAGCTTCCCATCCTTGATCTTTCAAAACAAAAATATATTAATACTATAGAAAACAAATTAATTGTTTAGCTTTCACGAAGAGCTTTTTTGCTTAAAGTTGTAGCTGAAAAGTGACATTGATACTGTCAAAGTTTTAGTTATTGAGTAGATGCTTTGGTTTACTCATGTTTATTACTTTAGTTGTTGGACTCTTACAAAAGCTTCTTATAATATAATCAATCAAATTATTTGTTAGTTTCATTGGTTGTTAAGCAACATGGTAAGGGTTTTTTAATAGTTCTTTGAAACATTTGCACTACTAGCAAAAGAGATGAAGGACTTGGCCTCATTAATTGTTAGAGTTAGGGTGTTTTTTTCTTAAGAAAATTCGATAATAAAATGCATTGATAAAGATTGGATGTTTCATTTTAGACTTATGTAATGAAAACCCAATTCATGGTTCTCCAGTACTCAAACAAATTTGAACGACATGATGTATGATTATGAAGTATTGGAATAATAATAATATTATAGTTTCAAAACATATGTTTAAGTAGTTGAGTCTATGGTGGCTTTCTTTTAATGAAAGAGCTTAATTTACTCATTCACCTAGATTGTGTACCACTTGGAGCAAATTTGGAATCACTACAGTTTTGTATCTATGTATTCATGATAGTACATGGAAGGAGGTTTTTAGCTTCTATGATCTAAAAGGAAAGAGAAGAAAAAGTTTTGAAAAATTGATTTATGATCAAGATAATGAATTTAAAATTGACAATTTTTTGCATTAAGCTCACACAATTTGGCTAGAAGGGGAGATCATGGGGAGGGTAGACTACTAGATAACATTGCCTTCTCAATAGGCACATGTATATGATGTGTTCTATGTATCTATGTTGTAATGGTATGTGCTTGATAAGTGGCATGTGATTGATCACTTGGGAATAGAGCTGTAGCTTGATGGTAGTTATGTAGAGTAGCTAGTTGAGATTGTAGATTGTCAAAATGGGCACAATGGAAGGTGTGTTGTTCATGGTGAAAGGTGGTGAGTGGCCCTAGATTAGATTGAAAATTTTTTAAAAATAGGTTCAAATATATCATTGGACATTTTTGGAGTCTCTAACCCATGAGATGTTGTAGATTCTTCTATATTTTACCTTGTCACCCAATATCGATCGAGGCATTGGAATCAACCTATCTGCAATTGGTTGTCATGACTAGTGGCTGAAATTGAGATGCTTTGCCCTAGAAAACAAAAACAACATATCATGCCACATTGCTAGGTCTACGAAAATTGATATCATGAAAAACATATTGATGAAATTTATTAGATCATTAGATCTAGTGATGAGCCTCAAGTTTTCAATTTTCTATGCAAGCATATATTACTTGAAATCATCGGGGGCAATACAAATCGATACATTGAAATTTTCCTTTGAAACACATATAATTCAACATGATTGTTAACAAATTCAAATGCAATTAGTCCCAATTATGTGAGGGCAACTCAAATTTGCATTAGAGGCTTCAAGATAATGCCATGCAAGGTAGATTTCAAGACTTCAACATAAAATTCAATGATCATGGCTTCAAATGGATAGGGTAGATAATATGACATAAAATTCATCAATGCATAGGCATAAAAACATCAATGAAATGCCTAGATCTACAACACATCTTTTAAATATAAGAGGCTTAAACATTCTTAACATTAGAGGCCTCATGAAACATTAATTTATTAATAAGAAATGGCCTCAACATGATCTTAAATGCCCTCGACTCTCCAACATAAATTCCTAAAATGAATTACCTCAAATTGCTATAGAAAACCTCCACATATTGAGATTTACTTGGTGGAAAAATAGCATAAATAAAACTCATGAATTAAAGGGGTCTCTAAGCCTACATGCATGATAAAAAATTTATTCAAACACTTGTATCAAAAACATTCATGATCATAATTGAGGCAAGAAATATTAAACGTAAAACATGAAATTAAACTAAAATTTAGCATATCTTAGGATACATGCGAGGGCCTCCTTCCAAAATTTGTAAACCTTTATGAGAAAGGGTTGTGAAGAGAATTTGTGAGAATTGGGGCCTACAAATTCATGTTAGGAGAGCTCACATGTGAGATTGTTGGTTGTAAGAATGTGAGAAAATTGGGACACCTAAAATAAGAAATTAGCAACCATTCAAATAGATATAATATGGAGCAAGAGAGAAGAATCAAAATCTTCTCTTCATTCATCTTGAACCACTCATTTCTTTATTGTGTTTACAATGAGGCTCATGGCCTTTTTTTATAGGTTGATGAGTGGAGAAGATTTGAAACTCCTCTTCAAGTGGGATAAGCTTTTCTCCTATTTTTCTTTCTTCTATGCAAAAACTAAGCTTTTCTAAGGGTTTCTTCCTAATTTTCTTAGCTTTTCTTAGTCTGAATACATGAATTTTCTAACATCTATATGAGTTCAAACATTAAAGATAAACAAAGACAAAGTTTGGTTATTGCCCAAAAATCATGATGTACCTTACATGGTGTGGAAGTTACATAGTAAAGTTGTTTCTATGGTCAAAGTTTTGTGGAGCAGACATGATGCCTCAGAAGCTACATGGGAGGTGGAGACTGAGATGCATGCATATCATCTTGAGATCTTATAGAAGGAAGATTCTTAAGAAGGGGAGAGAGTTACATCCCTTTTTAAGGCCTTGGCTATCACAATATAATTATGATTTATATATATACATGTGTGTGGTCTTGGTGGTTTGTCGGGGATGACTTGGTTATGATGATGATTTATATGTTATGATGCTTTGGCTCTTATGATATGCTTATGATGTCTTTACATGCTTAACTAACATGATTATATACATTGGTTTTGTGAGATGTGTTAGGCAGGTGATGCAACTGGCAAAAATGATGGATTGCAGTACAAGAATATCTTTTTGGCACGTGTTTATGGTTATGTATGATTTTAGCATTTGAATTTTAGTGCTATGCTATGTAATAATTGGATGTGATTTTACCATGTGGATATGTAGTGTGTTTAATATACATATTGTAGGTTCAACCAGAGTTTGATTTGAAGTTCTGGTGTGGTTGTTATGCATCTTTGAAATTTAGGATATTAGTTGGGGAGGAAATAAAAGAAATAGATGTATGAAAATGTATATAGTTAAAAAAATTATAAAAAGTAAATTAGTTTCAAAAATCATGTGGTGTATGCATTTATAAGTAATCCAAAAAGTAAAGTAGTCATATAAAGTTTATATATTTTACAATAAAGTAGATAAATGTTATGATCATTCTTTTTTTTTACCTCACCACCTTTCATCATTTCCATTGTGAAACTAGGTTTTCTATTTTTGTATAAATAGAAATTGATTTCAAGTATATTTTTTATGTTTTTCTATTTTCCAAAGCCTTTCTATGCATTTCTAGCTATGGGGATGGATTTTCCTTTCCTTTAAATTTGGATTTGGGATTGTTGCGGTCATGTTAACATAGGTATGAGAGTTGTTTGGAGTGAAAAAAAGTCTTTTTGGATCTGTAAGGGTTTTATTTTTATTTGGGGTTTTTTGAATCAGCAAATTTAATTAGAGGGTTGGCTTTATCTTTCCCTTATATTTTTGTGTTGGATTAGCATATATGATCATACTATGTGGGTGTGTGGGGTGAATAAGTTAAAGATTGAGTTTTGGATATATAGTTTCGTGAATTGCCAAATTTGTAGTTATGTTTGTGAATTATGCATAATAAGACATGTGACGAATTAAATGTTTTGAGACTTGTACAAAATTAGTTGTGATGTTAGGGTAATTAGTGTGACTTTAGTATTATGCATTATGAGCATGTTTTTTGCTTTGGTTCTTTTAGGGATTTTGGTTATCACTTATGGTAATTAAATATTATTATTTATTATTTTACCAATAAACTTTAATTGCACATAATTTTGTCTCTAAAACTCTACTTGAGGAAAAATTTGTGTCGTGTCTTCTTATGTATTTTCTAGTTATGGAATTGTTTTTATCATTTGGCATCTATGTTTTGGAGGTTACATTATCATTCTTATGAAATTATATTTAGTCCATTATGTACACTAGTGGTGAAAAATTTTCTTAGGCCATGTGATGGTATTGTATTCATGAAGTGTGTGTGTGATTGTTAAACTTGGATATATGTGATCATGTCACATGTTGGCCTTGGATATATTGTGATTATGACATGTGATGGCTTAAGCTAACTTGGATTGGTACATGTTTTCATGATGATGCTTGTAGTAGTCATTGGTGGGTGGTGCTAGCATAATGGTGTGGACTGGTTGGTGATGAGGCACCTTGAAGGTAGTCATGAATTGATCCTCACTGTAATGCATTAGTGAGGCTTCTATCTTAGGCTTCATTCTAGGAGTGGGATAGCATAGGTGCGTTTGATCCTATAACTAGTACATAACATTAGTATGTATATCTCTATAGCTAGTCATCTAGAAGACTAGTGGTTACAGGTCATGGGTTGACGAACCCTAACATTGGTCATGTAAATAAAAAACTAATAAAAGATAAGCAAGCAAATGATTGATTATGAGTACTCATGGTGATGTTACACATGCTACACTAAGTGTAGATATGCTAGCAGTTACATGGGTTATATGTATATATTAGTCTTATCTTATGAGTCATTATAATGGTAAATGCATTCTATGATTGATCTATTAATGTGTCATATGTGTGATGTTTGATGGTGTGAAGCATATACAAATATTTGGGTATGCTAATGGAGATGCATGTAGTATGAAAGGCATGTAATTCGATGGAAATATGATTGATTATGCATGATAGTGATTATGACTGACTGTGGATTGGCTAAGTATTTGAATTGGTATGGATTATGTTAATACTAGATGTGATATTGTATACACATGTATTACTTAGAGTGCATGTGAGAATAACTATTGATGTAGGTTGCTTTATACTCCATTCCTTGCTTCTAATGTAACACTTGTTGGTCATCTATCAAGAAAAATGTAAAGGCTTCCTACTCAGTTTTATGCTAATATTATTTACTTACAGGTGATGATTGTAGGGGTGTAGGAGAGCACTAAGAGGGTTAAGGAGAGGAATGTCTATGGGGACTAATTGATATATTTTCACATGTATAGATGTATAGTTTTCTATAGATTACTGATATTTTCATAACTCTTGTACTACTCTTATGTATATGATGTATATGTTTTTGTATACCTTGAGATTAATATAGACTTTTAGTTTATGTAGAAACATGTAGCAATATAGATTGATGTGTTTGCTTAGCCTTTATTTGGGCATGGGTTTTGTATAGTTTAATATTATAAGATAAACATTTGTGTGGTTTATGTTAGTAGATTCTCATGTCTTGCTGGATTCTTGGATGGCTTGTGCTTATGTTGTGTTATTTTGATGATCCTCGACATAACTTCATCCTAGCTAGGTGTAGTAGGGTGGGGTGTTACATGTTCTTTATTCTATTTGAAAGCTTTCATATGCAGATATTTTTTAGTAGAAAGAGCATAATTGCAACATTGTAGATGCAATGTATCAATTTTAATAAATGTTTATAAATATGACTCACCCATCACATTATGATACCATTTGATCATACTATAGCTAGACTCTTGCAGTTTATTTTTGATGAGTGGCGAGGTACCCCTACACTCAACCATATGAATACGAGCGTTACACGTGCGATCTGGTCGAACTCTGTAGACTACGTGCCTACACGCCTCATGGAACACTTAAGGTTAATTATTCATTGTCTTCCTAGGCTTACTTGTATTTGTCACGGTATATGGTTAAGTAAGTCTAAAGTATGTGATTTTTATGTCTTTTCTATTTTATCTCCTATGCTAATGAGGTGAAGGGTGAAGAGACTAATTAACTAACTTTAACAAACTAACTAAGCCTTAATTAAGCTAGCATCAGCATCCGTTCCCACTTACCGTTCACACCTTGAACCAATGCAACCTTGGTTACCAAATGCTAGTCGTTACTGGGATCACCAAGCGTAACGCATGTGCTCGAAGCGGTCGTACGGTGCACTTAACTACGGGAGAAGGGTTGAGAAAGATTTAATTAACTAATAAAGCATTTAAATGATAAAAAATAAATAACAATAAATAAAATCCTATTTAGCCTATTCCATGCACTGCAAGGTTTATCCAAGAATTTCATCTTTATTTTCATACACAAACTTGTGTTCAGGTACAATATTTGCTCGAATAAAGATCTGTTTACTTTGGAGTTTCTACTGTGGGCACATGGAAAATATTCTATCTATGGAGAGGTAAAACTGCCAGAGTTTCGCTAAGGGTCTAGATCTAGATGGAGAAACAAGGGAGAGCTGCCTCTTATTTATAGACTTGGCGGCGCACCGCGATATCGCGGGGACGACGCGATATCACGTGGGATGCGATATCACAGCGGACATGATATCACATCCATGCGATATCACGTCCCATCATACCCCCATGATTGAATAAAAACTCATCCTTGAGTTCCTTACAAAATATTGGGAAGGTATGGGATTATTGACTCAAAATGGAACTAATGGGATGACATGTGAACGGATCATCATTACAAGACATGACAAAACTAGTGTTCATGACACAAGAGTGAACACCTTATTACATTTGACATCGGCCTTATTTGGCAGCTGAGAAAGAGAGAGAGAAAGAAATTTTTCTATTGCCAACACCAAGATTGTGCCTTTTGTTGTCCATTTGTAAGCGCGCCATCGATCTTGCTCCTTGCATGGCTGCTTCAACACTGCTCCATTCCAAGTGTTCCCTCCAGATCCAATCTGTTGTTGTATGATTACCATTTGCACACACAATACAATCTTATATTAGCAAGGGTAAATGAATTTCAATATAGTTGATACCTTGCTTCGGTGAAAGGTCCGTTGGCTAGGTTGTGGTATGGTTGATTGCAGATCTGGAGATACCATAGTGATGACTACCGAAGGTGTAGGGGTTAGGAGAAAATCGAAAAAACTAGGCCCTGTACCCCCATGACTAATCACGAACCTCTGGTAGCGAGAGAATGGAAAAAGAAAAGGAATAAGAAAGAAGAAGAAAAAGAGACAACCATAACGTTGATGAAATGGATGTCAAGATGGAAATGAAAAAAATAAAATGGATTGAAAAAATGTTAAGGGAAAGAATTTAACTGGTGCACCAAATAGGACTGTCAGTGGATCCTCCCCAAAGCAGGCTCATGCCCTTAATGCCTTGACAAACCCACATTCAAAGAGTCTGTAGGCTCTAGGAATGTCAGTCGAAAAAAGAGTTAAATTCTCAATCGCAAGAATTTACCAAAAAGAAAACAATGCATTCACCAAGATATACACTAATGATACAACCGGCAATGAGGTGAACAATGGAGAGAAGGATGGAGAGAAGAGAATGGAATGGAGTCTTAAGAACAAGGTGGTGTACAGCCCCTTGTGTAGTTAATGATTAATGTGACTTAGTAGATCCCATTCCAAGTCCAACCTCAAAAAAACCACATCCAGTGACTTTGCATTAACACATTCGGCCAATCCATCCTCTTGAGGTAACAAGAATGCCTTCCTAAGAGCCACCACCATTCCGACGAAACAAGGAGGAGAGAATGGGAAGCGAGAAGGGCCCTAGTTAGAGGGAACATTTTTATTTTGAGTTCCATAACCAGTGCTTGTAGCCCAAGGAATTATTTTGTCTAAGGGGTGTGCTTTGAATCCTCACAGTTGTTTCTTTTTTGTTTTTTTATGTGTTTATGCGTGAGAACCACAAGATGCAAAGACTTTGTTATTTTTATTTGCTCAGCTTCCCGATAATTGGGTAACGTCGAAACAGTAGGAAAAATCAAGAAGAAAACATCCAAGCACCCAAGGGAACGGCCAACACAAATGCATCAAGTTCCCTTGAAGTCACACCCTTTTCAATCCTTGAGTCCTTCCTTAGTTTGAGAAATGCCCAGTCACCAATTCGCTATAGTT
The DNA here is from genome assembly GCA_015680685.1 of Gnetum montanum. NCBI lineage: Eukaryota > Viridiplantae > Streptophyta > Gnetopsida > Gnetales > Gnetaceae > Gnetum > Gnetum montanum. Next base: position 583,085 of record MNCI01031112.1, read on the forward strand.
CTTATTATGGAAAAAGGACTATACATTTCCAAGTTGAGAGAGACCATAGAAACTTGTGGATGAATGGATGAAGTGGACTCATTGCCTTTCATATCAAAAGAACCATACCTTAGTATCAACATCGTAACTTGAAGGTAAAAACCAAACATTAGCAATCAATAGGAAAATAGTTCATACCATCATGAAGAACACTTATTGGGTGAAAAACTTACAAGATGGATAACACACACACACACACACACACAAAATGAAAATGTATAACGATGTTGTAAAACAAAAACAAGAAAAGTTAAAGAAATTTGTAAAACAAAAATGTGTAAAACAAAAACGTGTAAAATAAAAATGTGTAAAACACAAACGTGTAAAAGAAAAATGTGTAAAAAAAATATGTAAAACAAAAATGTGAAAAAAAAACTAAAAAGAACTAAGGGCCTTGATTTATTAGCATAGGTGGCCATCTCCCCCATGATTAAATGGAAAGGGAGAGATCCAAAATAAGGAGCGTGGTTGTTCGCTATCAGAGGTGTAATTTGCACTGGTTGTTCTTGGTTCATGGAAAGGTTTGGTTTGTTGCACATTGACCAGTAATTTCTTATCAGGGGTTTTAGGCTTGTATATTGTCATGGCTCCCGAGGGAAAGGTTGTATGAATAATGTAAGGTCCTTCCCACAATGTTTGAAATTTTGTGCATTGTGGTACATGAGTGGGGTTCCAATAAAGGACCTTATTGCCTAGTTGGTACCTAACCTTTCGAATTCTTAAGTCATGCCATTGTTTGTTATGTGCCCTCTGTATCTCATTTGATGACAGGGCAACCAATCAATTTTCATCTAGTACATTTAGAGATGCCAATCTTTGTTTTTGTGCTAGATCAAGGTCAAGGTGTAGGTCACATGCCATGGATAATGTATGGAGCTCAGTTTAAATTGGAAGTTTTTGGAGTTTTCCATACACCAACTCATAGGGAGAGTAGCCTGTAGGGAGTTTCCAAGTGGAGTGGTATGCCTAGAGAGCATCGTTCAGTTTCGTGCTCCAATCTCGCCTAAATTTTCTAATTGTTCTCGTTAATATTCTTGTAATCCTTATTGGTGACCTCAGCTTGGCCATTAGCTTGGGGGTGATAAGGTGTGGTAAATTTATGTTCAACCCCTAAGCGTTGCATTAACTTGCGAAAGGTTGCACCTGTAAAATGTGTTCCATTATCAGAGATGAGTGCACGCGGCACGCCAAACCTGTTTATGATTTGTTGTTGTACAAATCGTGCAGTTGTAGATGATGTGCAATCTGTTACAGTAGCTGCTTTAGCCCATTTGGTTAAATAGTCAACAGCAATAATGATATAAGCTTTCCCATTGGACATCGATGTGATAGGCCCCATAAAATCTATTCCCCAAATGTCGAAGGGTTCCAAGGGTTGAATCCATTATTGCGGACCCTCCATTCTAGTAGTCATTCCACCATCCCGTTGACAGTGCTCATAGGATTGGACAAATTGATGGGCATCCTGAAATAGCGTTGGCCAGTAATATCCTGTAAGCAGGATCTTAATGGCAGTTTGTTTCCCTACATAGTGGCCCCCACAGGGACCCTCATGAGCATCCTGGAGAACTCTTAATTGATCCTCATCAGGCACACACCATTGAACCAAGCCATCAGGACAGACTTTATAGAGTTGTCCCTTGATTTCCATGAAGTACTTGGTTTTGTGAAGAAACTGTTGCTTCTTCCTAAAGTCCAACCCTTGTGGTGTTTGGTGGGAAAGGAGATAAGTAAGAATGCTACTATACCAATTTATTTCTGTGGGTTTGTTACTCACTACACCGACAAAGAGGGTTTCATCAGGAAAATGATCAGATATGGCACATTCATCCTCTTTGTTGTCCCAACGCAACTAAGATAAATGGTCAGCAACTACGTTCTTGGTGCCCTTTCGATCTACTATTGTTAAATCAAACTCTTGAAGGATTACCAACCAACATAAAATACGAGGGCTAACCATTGGCTTGTTCATAAGGAACCAAATTGCACTATGACCTGTATGAATGTACACTTTGTAGCCCAACACATAGTGCCTAAATTTGTCTAGTGCAAACACTACAGCCATTAATTCCTTTTCAGTAGTTGTGTAGTTGAGTTGTGCACCAGCAATACTCTTACTCGCACAGCGGATGTAATAAGGGCATTTTTTCTCATCTAACTGTGTTAGTACGGCTCCTAAGGCATAATTAGATGTGTCAGACATTATATGAAATGGTCTGGACTTGTCGGGGGCTTGTAGAATAGGGGTTTTCACAAGCCTTTGTTTTAGAGTTTGGAATGCTTGTTCACATTCCCTGGTCCATTCGAAGGGTGCATCTTTCTTCGTTAATTCTACCAATGGTTTGGCAATCTTGGAGAAGTTCTCAATGAATCTCCTGTAGTAGCCAGTGTGTCCAAGGAATGATCGAATATCTTTGACCATTTCTGGTTGTCGAGTGATTCCTTGGATAACCTTAACTTTTTCCAGGTCCACCTCTATTCCTGATTACGAAATATTATGCCCCAGTATGACGCCCTCTTGAACCATCAAATGGCTTTTCTGCCAGTTGAGCTTTAGATTGGTTTTAACGCATCATTTCAGCGCTTGCTCTAACCGATCTAGGGCTTGATCAAAGCTTGTCCCATAAGTGGAGAAGTTTTCCATAAATACTTCCACTTTGTTTCCTATCTGTTGTTGAAATATGCTTAGGACTAAACGTTGGAACGTGGCGGGGGCATTGCACAAGCCAAATGACATTTGCTTATATGCGAACGTTCCCCAGGGACTAGTGAATGTTGTTTTGGCTTGATCTTCTAGTGCTATTCGTATTTGATTATATTCACTATACCCATCCATAAAACTATAAAAGCGATGCCCCGCTATAGTGTCCAAGACTTGGTTGACGAACAACAACGGAAAATGATCTTTGAATGTTGCCATGTTCAGTAGCCTAAAATCTATACATACCCTCCATTTGCCTCCCTTCTTAGGCATGATTACTAGAGGACTAACCCATTCACTATCAGCAATGGGATATATGAACCTGGCCTTGAGGAGTTATTCTATCTCTTCTTTTACTACTTGTTTCAATTTCAGGTTCAATCGTCTCTGTGGTTGTTTTCGAGGCTTCATGGATGGGTCCATGTAAATCCTATGCTGGCATATCCTAGGGTCTATTTCGGTTAGCTTAGGATATGACTAGGTGAAGGCTTTTGATGATTTATTGATTACCTTCAATAGGCTTTCTTTTTGCTTGGGGACAAGTTTTGCGTTGATAATTACCGATTTTCCATTTTCAAGGGTCATGTATTCCAAACTAGTTGGCAATGGTTTTAGGTCTAGGGGCTATTGTCTAAATTCCTTAGAAATCTCCAACTTCCTCCAATTAATTTTTTTGAAGTTAAGGGCTGGAAGTTGGCAACGAACTTGCTCTAGTACATCTATGCTTTCAATGTAAGCACTAGTTATCCCCTTAGTTAGTTCCATGCATGTTATCGAGTTGCTCTCTTGATCAGCCATCAGCCACTGGGTGTCTTCTTGTCATGTGGCTGCTGCACATAGGCACTTTTGTATGTCAATATCTTGTGCACAACTATTGCATGCAGGCAATGTTAAACTTCGCATCACCCATGATTTCTGCGTGAAATGGCACCCTGTGTCACTATATGCGATGCATGGAACTCTCTTCCTCTCAATTTTCCCAAAAGTATTTTTCTTGGATATTTCTAGGAAAAGATTGTAGATTCCTAGGCGTGCATCTATTGTACTTAGCCATTCTCTCCCCATTATTATTGGAAAATCCCCTTTGTCATTTTTTATTTGGATTACCAGGAAATCAGCTGGGTATGACCAACCACCCACGATGGTAACAACGTCCTCAACTTGTCCTAAAGGAAAAGTGATGGACTGGTCAGCCAACTCTAAGTGAATATTGCTCTTCTTGAGTGGAGGCAAGTTCCAGGTTTTATACAGTTCTTGTGAGATTAAGTTGATTCCGGAGCTTGAGTCAAGAAGAGCCTTATGAGGTTCATTCCCAGCAACCTAAAGATAAATAAGGGGACTCCCAGGATTAGATAATTTCTTGGGAAGGTGGCCTACCTTAATCCAGTCAGTAACAGTATGTGTTAACATAACCGTGTGCATTGGGTATAATTTTTGGTTTGAAGGGGGTCTCAAAACCTTATTTGGTACGACGGTGTTTAGGTGTTCAACCGCTTGTGAGGGTGAGGGCTTAGTTGGATTGTTGGTTCTGAAGAAAGGTCTTTTCAACATAATATTGTTAGGACCAACTGAGAATTGAGGATTGGAAGCCCTCGTGACATTGGGTTGTTGCAGTTGAGTGGGAGATACCCTTGGCATTGTTGGAGTGGTTGGTGGTGGAGCTACCAGCGTGAGAGGTGCGGATGGTATACAAGAGGAGTGCCCCTTCTAGGAGAGAGAGTTTAATAATATTCCTAAACTGGGTAGTGACATTGTGGAGTTGTGTGACCCATGGAGTCACTTGGGAAAACTGGCTGCTACACGTAGTAGCCATAAGGATCTGGTTGCCGGTACGGGTATTGTTGCCTAGGCGGTGGCATCCCCCATGATTGTGGGTGTTTCCACTGCTGATGTTGCCTGATGGGTTGTGGTGAAGTTCCACTTGGATAGTACATTAACGGTTGGTGGAACTGTCTTGGGTCACCTTGGAGATAAGGTAACCTCCGGGGTGTTTGCCGTCTGTTAAGTCTCGGGTTGAGTGCATACACCCCAGGCTCTTGTAGATGTGAGATGATTGGACAACATCCCTTAGATGGTCATATTGGCAGATCTCACATCCACCATCATTGTCTATATTTGAATCCACAACCTCATTGGTGATATTCATTTTTCCCTTACCCTTGTTACGTGTAGGGTCTGGATCTCTCCGCTTTTTCTTATCCTTGTCACTACTTCGTTCCTCCTTGGACTCCTCTACAATTTTCAAGACAAGTTCAAATATGCTATCTAAGGAGTCCTGTATTTGATCTACCTTAGCTGCCACTTCTGTTGTTAGCTTTTGAAACGACAAGGTTTTTCTATTCACCAACTCTTCGAGTGGTGACTCATCCTCTTCATCACAAAATCTCACTTCCTTCTCTCAAAGGAAAGGATCGTGGTTATATTCTTCCATGCTTTCTCTTTTCCGTAGCTCTCCTTCTTCTTTGGCTACTTGCTCCAACAATCGATGAATTTCATGGAATCTAAGTTCTAATAATATCCCTTGGGCATATGTCCCAATGGTTCTCCTAGTTTCATATCTTAGCCCATCTACGAGGTGGTGTAGTTGATCCTGTTGTGCATAACCATGGCTCGGGAAACGATGTAGCAATGCGTAGTAGTGGCCCATGGAAACATCCAAGGGTTCATGATTACCCTGCTTCCATCCTTGGATCTGCTTACGTAAGTTAGACACTCTGGAGTACATTTGGTATTTATCCTTGAAGAGTTCTAATATCATACTCCATCTCCTAATGGTTTCTAGTTCTAAGGACTAGTACCAACTCTTTGCTTCCTTTATGAGTATCCTAGGAAATAACTTTAGTTTCTGCCACTCGTTTTCTATGTTTTGCAAGGCACATGCATCATGAAATTCCTGTAAATGATTTTACGGATCAGCATTGTATCCCCCTTCAAATTGTGGGATGTTATTCATGTCTAAGTGCTTGATCTGACTATCTTTTTGATGCCTTGCTGGTATTCTCACAGCCTCCATTATATTTAGCATGCTTTGGGTGGCAAGTAGGGGTTCGTCATGATCATCTCTTTCATAACATCTATGATGTCTATGTTGTTCCCTACTTTCCCTTCTTTCATGCCTAGACTCTCTAGACTGTCCTTGTCCTCACTCTCGACTCTCTCATCGAGGTCTCTCATCTTGCCTACCTTTATCCTCATCATTGTGTTCCTTATGATTGCGCCTTGATGTGGAAGGAGAGGGTGAATGATGAGATGAAGGGGAAGAAGAAGGACAACCATCGCCATGATGATGTTCCTTACCTTATCTTCTGTGGCTTCGGCCCCGATCGTGATGATGATCTGAGTGCTTGTCCTCGTCATGTATTTTTGTTCCCTTATTGAACAGTTGGCGTTCACGGGAATTAGAACTAGGGTTGTGTATCGTGGAGTGTAGGTTCTGATACCCCACCTCCTCACTATTGTTAGGAGGAGAAACATCTTTCGATAGAGAACCTGTTATAAGTGGTTCACCATCTCCAATTTCACTTAGGACATGCGAGACCCCTTTCCCCTTCAACAGTGTATGGTGGCTCTCCTTCCTTGAGTCCCTTAAACGTTGTGCGGCTATGGGATAGTAATCCCTCATGTCAAAATCTACTGCAATGTATTCAGCATATAATTCTGTCATGCTTATCTGTGCCAGAGCATGGAGGAGCATGTTGGGGACTGCACGATCTGGAGGTAATACTATGTTACCTTGCAAGTCTCTCCAGCGCAGTTGTTTGTCCTGATGAAGGATAAAAGTAAAATCAGGTATATACTCATCGGGATGAGTATATACCACCTGGTACTATTGACGGATTGGTGGATTTTGGTTATGTGTTTTAGACTGTTGACTGTTTCTTGTATGATCCCTAGGTGGTGAAGTGCTATTATGAGAAGAAGAAGAAGACATTTTGTCTTATTCGGTGTGCTGATTAATTGTTATTTAATTTTTTTTAAATTAACCCTAAGGGTTCGTTTAAGCTCCCAACAATGTGGATAATTTCCTATGTTCTACTTAGTGCACAAACACTTAGTCCTCGGCAACGATGCCAATGATGAGTGGCGAGGTACCCCTACACTCAACCATATGAATACGAGCATTACATGTGCGATCTAGTCGAACTCCATAGACTAAGTGCCTACACGCCTCATGGAACACTTAAGGTTAATTATTCGTTGTCTTCCCAGGCTTACTTGTATTTGTCATGGTGTATGGTTAAGTAAGTCTGAGGTATGTGATTTTTATGTCTTTTCTATTTTATCTCCTATGCTAATGAGGTGAAGGGTGAAGAGACTAATTAACTAACTTTAACAAACTAACTAAGCCTTAATTAAGCTAGCATCAGCATCTGTTCCCACTTACCGTTCACACCCTAAACCAATGCAACCTTGGTTACCAAATGCTAGTCGTTATTGGGATCACCAAGCGTAACGCACGTGCTCGAAGTGATAGTACTGTGCACTTAACTATGGGAGAAGGGTTGAGAAAGATTTAATTAACTAATAAAGAATTTAAATGATAAAAAATAAATAACAATAAATAAAATCCTATTTAGCCTATTCCATGCACTACAAGGTTTATCCAAGAAGTTCGTCTTTATTTCCGTACATAAACTTGTGTTCAGGTACAATATTTGCTCGAATAAAGATCCGTTCAATTTGGATTTCCTACTGTGGGCACATGGAAAATATTCTATCTCTAGAGAGGTAAAATTGCCAGAGTTTCGCTAAGGGTCTAGATCTAGATGGAGAAACAAGGGAGAGCCACCTCTTATTTATAGACTTGGCGGTGCACCGCGATATCACGTACGTGATATCAGGTGGGATGCGATATCGTGGTGGACGCGATATCACGGCCCATGCTATATTGTGTCCCATCAATTTTTGTAGCTTAAAGAATAATCAATGAGTACCCATAGCCTAGAATTAAGTTAGTTGTCTAGTGTCTTATTTGAGTGGATTGTATCTAGATATAATTCATGAATGACAATAATATCAATATAGATTTTATTTTATTGAAATTTTTTGACTTATATTAGATTTACTTTCATTTGCTATTTATTTTTGATGTAATTTAGTATAATTTACACTTCCATTGCATGATTAAATCATTGGTGGAATGAGCAAAATCTAGCTTCAAGTGTTAACATTTATTAGGTTGGTAATCCTAGCAGTCACTACATGTCTAGGATGTGATGAAAAGTTATAAATGGACACTCATCACTTGTAGGTAGACTAATATTTATTTTCTTATTTTAATAATTAGTTAATTAATTATATTTCTATGTTTTTACTTAGTGTAATTAGTTGGTCATAGAGTAACCATGAACATAGCGATAAATAAGGTGATGGACATAAAAACATAAGATAAAAATGAAAATAAAAAATTTACAAGTAAAACACACCATTTGGAGCATAAAATCAGCTCCATTATTTTCTCTTTTTGATTTTAGATTTATATAAGTAGCACTATCCAAATTAGGCATTAACCACTTCTCCTATTTTAATGTCATATCCCATCATTTATGGGTGTTGACTTAACAAACTTCTAATTTTGGTATATGGGCATACCCATTGTAGCTATTATTTAACATAATACTTAAATAGTTAAAAATATTAAACATGTGGGCATTCCCACAATGTTATTATTAATACAATAGAAAAGGTTCTAACATAATCACGGCCATATCAAAATTAATGATCTTATAGCTCACCTAGACTAAAATACACAAATATAAGGGCTACTACTAGTTTAAGTGGAGAAAACAACGATACATGATTACCTAAACTAGGCTAAATAGTATTGCTAGTCTATCCACAAATTACAAAATTATCTACCGTGATCTTTATAGATCATATGGTTGAGTGTTGGATATACTTGTCATTTAACAGTTGGTTCCATTGCCAGGGATGGTGCTAATATTTTAATGATTTATCTATTGAAATATTTGATAGTAATAAAGCCACATATACTAATTTAATCATGATTAATTCTCATAGATCCAACAACCCAACATTAGATGGAAACCCTACAATGAACAATGATAGAAATGATGATAATGAAGATTGGTGTATGGCAATGTAAGTGAGGATTACTTATGCATATTTAGATATTTAATTTCTTGAATTTGCTTTATGTTCTACTAGAATGAATAGTTTTGGTGAAGGGAGTTGTAGGACAAGATTATTTTTCCACTCAACAAAGTAGCTTCATCCATTCTTCAAGAAGTACTTTAGAGGTTTAACTTGGCTATCATATTGATAAGAACATGTTAAGAACTTATCAATCAATGGAGGCATCGAACATGTTAGATCACCAAATGGAGATAAGACATGAGCATGAAAAAGGCAAGAATGTAGTACCTTTGACATTCCAATCTAAAAAAAAGGAGTACAAACCATTAGTTTGATAGGTTGAACTATCACCAAACCATTTCTTGTCCTTCTATCTTCAACACTAAGGAGTTGTCACATCAAAGGATACATTCAAATTTAGTAGATAATCTTAGAGAAGATGGACCAATTCACAAAAAAAGAGGTTTTCAAGGCCTAGGATCTCCAATAGAACTAGAAAATAAACATAAGAGAATAAAAGAAGGAGATAAAGTCAACATGATTCTCCTAGCTCTTTATCATCATCATCCATTTCTGATGAGGATGTGCATAAATAGGTAGATAGAGATCCAAGTAGAGATCAAAATAAGTATCGTGATGACCATCACATTATAGATTCAAATAGGAATAGAAATTTTTATTGTAATAGAAGATAGGAAAGAAGGAATCAAAGAGATAGAAGAAGAGGCCGTTACAATAGGACAGGTAGGGATTATGATTGTGATCATAATTATGAATTGCTGGATGATGAAGAAGAACTATTATTAGCTATGAGAAGCATGATTCAAATTTGTGAGGTAGTAAGAATTCCTACTAGGAATTAAAAGAAAAGCCACATCAAGTGGCAAGACATAAATAGCATTCTAAATTTTGAGGGAGGCTACAAATTCGATTTGTAGCATTATTTGTAAGTCCTTCATGATGCCCATGACTTATAGAGAATTTAGAGTGAATGATAGAAGCTAAATTGTTTCTCAGAACACTCAAGAAAGTTGAAATCTAGTGTAGATCATTGGAGCTTGACTTAATTCATCATTTATAATACTTTGGTGTTTAGAGCCTAGGATCTTTTCTTTTTTATTTATTTTCTTATGGTTAGTTCATTAGCATAAGGTTGTATTTTAATATAAGATGGTCTAATATTATAGTATACATTGCTAGTAGGTATCACTAGTGTATTTTAATACCACTTATTTTATGCTTCTTAAAAATAAAACTTGAGATCTTTTGGATTGAATGATATTTGTTACATGCTTATGGTTATGCATTTGAAGGTTTGAAGCCTTGAATCCTTGTTTATATGTGTAGCACTGGAAAAATTTGGTGCTGGAAAACTAAAAATTCATGGTGGAACAGTTTTAACCTTGAATCCCAAGGGCCTTCAAGAAATAGGATCTAAGGTGCCTTAGACGATCTTGTCGATCACCTAGGGACTTAGGGGGTGTAAATAGGGGTTGATAACTAAAATGAAAATGCAAATCTAATTGAAAAGAAAGCATGGAAATTAACCTTGAAATAAAGTTGTACAACAAATGAATTGTAAACTTTATTGAAAATAATAAAATTGCTGCAAAAATAGAGTTTGAAATGTGTACAAGATTTGTGCTTAACTACATAAGACGTTGCTTGGATGAAGCTTGGAGCCTATTGAAACGACAAGTTATGATTTGCAGTTAGCCTCATAATCTAGGTACTTTCCAATTTCAATCAGCAAAACTCCTTGCAAGGTTTTCCACTCAGATTTGCAACGTTGGTCAAAAAGCTCAAGGTTGCCAAGCTTGCTCAATCACAAAGTGTGGAATTTTTGAACTATGTATAACTATTTAGAATCTATTAAAAGTATTTGAAATTGACATTTATAGGTCTCATGGTCACTAGCTTTTGGTTACAAATTTTTGCCATGATTATTTACAAATTGATTTGATTTGTAGGTGTGGTAGGCTATAATTCCCAATGTAGTTTTTCATTTCTGGTAAGTTTTGATAACCTAGGCCACTAAGACCACTTTGGATACCAAAAATAGTAAACAAAATTTTCCAATTATGCTATCTTTGTGCATCCATGTTGGCCTCATGGGAACTGCACTCACATCTTGGGATCAACGTTGAAATTGGTGGAGCAATGCTAGCCTAGCTAAGACAATGAAACCCCAACCAATCCAACACTGGCTTCATGAGAAAATAGAAACTTCCATAACCCCAACACTGGCCTTAAGACATCCACATTGGGTTTTGCTAGGATAATGAAAATCCAACACCACCAATATTAAGTATAGGTGGTTCTAGCGTAGTTGAGGCTATACCCCCACAACAACCCATAAAAATGACAAATTTGGTAGTTCCCAAGGCATTTTCAGCCTTTCCAAGCCCAAATATAGACATGACATAACTTTTTCCACTTGGGAAGTGATGCTATGATAACTTATGAGGCATTTTTTAGTTCCAAAAGTTTAAGAATGTGAGATTGTAGCTCATGGACTACAAACCCCACATTTTACAATAGAAACATAGCCTTAAGTGTAGGGGTGAAGGATACAATGCCAAAAGATTGAAAAATGCATTTCTTTGTGGTGTTTCATTGGCCCCTCTTTGTTGATGTTTGGAGGATTGACCCAAAATACATTGACAAAGAATAAAAAACACCATTGTAGGTCCATCACCAACATTTTTTCTTTGTGCTTGATTATGTAGTGTCAAATCATGCAAAGAGTGCTCATGATGATAGGAAATGGTTATGATGAGGTGATAGAGGCTGTAAGTTATATTTGGTTACAAGGAAAATGTCATAAGTGTTAACAATGAGTTCTAGATATTAGCAATCATGATCACAATTACAACGGTAACATTTTTGGCTAATCAATGTAATCCGTGTGCTTTGTGCTTTGAAGTGTTGATCACTTGGTGATGTTTGTGAGGAACCAACAACTCACTCCAAGATTTCTTTGGTCACTAGGCTCCTCCCTTTGCTTGTTTAGAGCCATTGGTTTATCTTTTGGTCTTCATTGACCTTTCTACTTCTTGGCTAATTACTTTCCCATTTTTTAAGGGTGAAACCTTCATTAGGTTTCATTGCCAAGACTAGGTTTGATTTGGTTTTCCCATTGAATAAGATGTGTTACATCTAACAAACTTGATGATGGTGCATGATGAAGAAAACATCATATAGCGATAATGCATGAGTATCAAACATTGTTCATCATTGTTGTTTAGGGCAAGAAATATTATAATTAGGCTATGAGAGTGGGCCTAAGGAATGGTAATGGAGATGATGTAAAACAAGCACTCTTGGTATAGTAGGAAAAACTCACCAAATTTTTCACATCAAGGTCATGAGGTGACTTACTATTGTGATGAGTTGTACCTTTGTAATGACCTCTAGGCTTCATCTTATAAGTATAATTCCAAGATAATAAGAAAATAAGATAAATAAAGCATGTTGTTATAAGATAGTGCATAGGGCCACATGAGACAACTAGTAGACTAGGTCATCATAGATCACTATCATTATAGCAAGGATATATTTTTGCAATGTGCATCACATTTACAAAGCTTATAGTTCATTCATTGTGCAAAACAAAGAGAGATAGAGACAAATAGAGGATGTGTATGCTTGCTTGTTGTAAGACCATCAAAGTTGATTGTTGCTTTGTATTTGCATAGAAGGTCATGTTAGATGTAATAAGGCTCGAGATAGAAATGGTTGACCAGATTGGCCAATTCATTCTTGTCCATGTCTGCTACTTTGAAGGCTCCATTTCCATAGGCCTTGATGACCAATAAAGGCCCCTCCCAATTAGTTGAGAAATTGTTTGCATGTTCATGAAAAGCTTTGAGAACTAGGTCTCCTTCCTTGCTCTTTCATTTTTTTAGGTCATGGAGATGCTATTACTTCTACCTCTCTTGGTATCATTTGATGTGAAAAAGTGTTTGTATCCACTACTCCTCCACCAAATCTAGGTTTATGATACACTGCTCCTTGTTTTGCTTGTTGTTGATGAAGTCTGATAAGGCTACTTTGAGTGATGGAACCTACAATTGAAGAGGCCAAATAAATTCAGATCCATAAACCAGGCTACATGGGTGTGACATCCCATCCTTAGATGTCATGAAAAACATCAAATATACATTATATTAGACATTATGTGTAAGAAGACAATATACCAAACATTAAATATATGTAACATTCAACATTATGCATAAAGGAAATAATAGAGAAAGTGTAGAAAGAGAAAGAAATGAATCCTTTATTGATATGGAATAGAGTATTTGGATCATGCTCTAAGAGTGTTCCTTATTTTCTTCCTTAGGCATTTATCCCTTAGAGGCAATCGAGCACTTCCATCACAATTAGGCCTATGACCTAGCCAGAAGAGATGGCTAGTCCACTTCTTATTTTACTTCACCTGAATCCTATGACTTGCCTATACCAAGTCCACCACCTCATTCCTAGCATGACCTCTAAGCCCAGGTATAAATGCCTTAGGTCAAACCCCCAAAAGGTTACCTCAAGAGACATGTCTGTTATTACAATACATCCTTTCGGGTCTTAATTACAATTGTTCTTTTGGGTCTTGTTAAGATAACAATAACACTTGTTATGAAGAGGCATCATCTTCATTATGCAACAACATCATCGAGAATAAGGATGTGAAAATATACCCCCCTTAGGTTTCATTTGTGCTCAAACAAGTCCACTTTCACTATCTCTTTCTAGATCCAATGCTTCTGTTATGATCCTATGCTCCAATAATTTGATTTCTCCTGTGAGCTTGAAGTTGTTTCTTGCTTATTCTGCAAACAAAATATATCTAAGAAGAACATATATATAATTATTAAATATTATTTTATTAATTATTACCTCATTTTTTATTCTATTAATACTTACCTCATTTTCTAAGATAATGATATGAGGTGACTTAAGGATCTATCAACCACCAATCACTAGTCCTAACTGGGATCACACAAAGTGCAACTTAGAAGGTAGGGAAAATCCTTTATTATGAACTTCAATTACCTTTGATATTTTATTTATCTAATTAAAATATAAATTAAAAAAATGAAAATAATAATAAAATTTATCAATAAAAGTAAGGGTGAGATACTTGATGATCTTGATCAACCTTATGAATTGATGGAAGTAATTATAATTTTGCCATAAGTGGTATATGATTGGATGATCTTGTTTGGGATGGAAGGGCTTGATTGTGATTTTTCTCCACTTCTTCTTTAGAAATCAACTCTAGTAACTTGGTAACTTGGAAGAATTGGACATTGTAGCAAATATAATCTAGGGTCTCAATGAAAAATGTTGTTAATCCATCCTCATTAATGATAGAAAAGTAATTGGTAAACTGTGGTTCTTGATAAGTACTATCCATCAACATCATATGTTTTTGAATTCTGGAATCTAATTTATCTACTAAAGATTCAAAATAATTAGAATATGCACTGGCTAATGGAATTGCATGTTGAATTGATGGAAACATCTTCTTCAAATCAGGTTCATCTTCCAAGGATTCCTTTACACATCCATATTTTAAGAATTGATAGACTCCACTTCCAACTTTTGCATTGAAGTCTCCACAAAGAATAAATGGAGTTAGATCCATATAACTTAGGAATAACTTATTCTTCAAACTTTCTTCTATTTTCTTAATCAAGTATGATCCTTGACACAGTTTGACATATGAACATGTTGGTTTGGCAATTAAATGGGTGTTAACCATGCATACACATCTTCTTGATAGATGGACTTTTAGAATTACTGCCAAGGCTATGTGATTTTTCCAAAATCTTGACTGTTCTTTTCTTTTCATTACTTGAAGCTATTTGTATCCCATCTTTTCCAAGTCTTTGGTATAGAAAATCCCATGGCAAGACTTCTTATAAGCATAAAACATCACCATCCAAATATTTTAAGTATGCTAAAATGCATGGATATTGATATTCATGCCAATCCAAGGCCCATGATGGACATAGTGGATGTTGTTTCTCATTCACTAAGGATCTTGCAAGCACATTGTATGTTTCAACTTTCATTCTCATTCTTGGATTCTCTTCTAGATTATTTCTCTTCATGGAAATCATACACTTTGTCAAAATAATATTTTGAGTCTCCATGTTGTTCTGTCATATGTTTTGATAGAAAAAAAAAATTAATATACATTTTCTTGACCATTTTTTATTTATCAACTGATTCTTCAATTAATATATCAACACATTCATTGATGGATAATTAATTAATATTGATTAATTGATTTACTACATTTTCTAATTCTTAATGACCTTTCTACCCCCCTTAAGACATTGGCTTCAGTAGTGTAACTAATGACATGCCATAGAGATCTTAAGATCCCAAAAAGGTTAAATACATTAGGCACAATTTATGATATTAAGATATTGTTGGGTAGCTAGATGATAAATATAACCTCACCATTGAGTTCAGAAGGGTAAAAAATGTTGGAAATGACTATTCATATGTTGAAAATGGACATTGTATACTTGAATTATGCTAAATTTAAGCTTTTGAGGGTTTTAAGGTACTATGTTGGACAAGGGGTGAAAACTAATTTTCAAGGTTTCCTAGGATAGATTTTATTTCACCATTGTTTCTAGAAGGTTGAAATCTATAGGAAATGACTCTTTTTTTTTTTACCAAAAAAAGTTTTCAAAATCAAAAGTTATGACTTCTAGTATTTAGAATATTTGGTGCAAAAAATGAGACTTCCTGAGAGGTCACCCATCCCAATACTACTCTTGGGCAAGCGTGCTTAATTATGGAAATTTTTATCTTACATGTTGCCAATTCACCAAATTCTATTTTTGAAATTTCTTTTGCACATTTTTAATTTAAACTAATGGCTCGAAAATAGAAAGTTTGAATTTTTTGTCATTTGATAGAAAATTTTTTTCCATCACTAGAGGCAAGGGTAGCTACCAAATAGGGATGATAGTGAGGTAGTGGATGTGCACAAAGGTAGTAGCAGGTGTAGGCAAAGTAGTGAACGACAATGAGATAGCACGATAGTGGTGGTGAGCATCAGTGGTGGCAGGTGTGAAGGCTTCGAGGCGAGGGGGGGGGGGGGGGGGGGGGGGGGGGGGGGGGGGGTTGTTGGTGTAGCTATGTAGAGAGGTCTATCCCAGTTGCATGGATCTCCTTTGAGCTTGCATGATCCTTCCTAGGGTTTGCATGGCCCTCCTCAAGTCTTGTGTAGCCTTTTCTAGGGCTTATGCAGCCCAAAATGAGGTCGGTGTTCTGACAAGTTGGATTCTATGCATAATGTCAAAAGAAGTTTTGTCATAGGTAATTGGGTGTGAAAGGTCTAAAAAAGTGTGGAATGTATTAGAAGAAGCTTTTTTGATTTGAAAAATGGAGAAAGAAATTCATCTAAAGAGCCAACTTCAAATTTTACACAAATGTAGTTTTTCAATGGAAGAGTATATTTGGAAGTTTAGAACAACTTTTGATAATTTGGCTACAATTAAGCATCATGTTTGGAATTTTAAAAAATGATTTTTACTTATTAAGAAGTTTAGGTCATAATTATTAATTTTTAAATCTTTCTCAACTCTTAAAACTTCCATATCCTCTATTTCAACAATATGTTCTTGCCCTTTAATCTCATAAACAAAAGCTAAAAGTTGAACAAAGTGAAACTCAGTTAATGCAACTTGATTTTATCCAAGCATGTGGGAAAAAGAGGTAGAAATCATAATTGTGATCATAGAAAAGAAGTAGATTCAATTGACAATTTTATTTTGATATTGTGGATTTGCTTGTATAGGAGAATACAATGTTCAATCTCAAAGAGAACACAAATACAATCCAAATGAAACATGTCATTTTCATTCCAATGATATGTTGGCTACTAATCAAAAAATAAATACTGTTTCTTCATCCACAAGTCCTCCTTCTATAATATGTGCAATGCCAATGTAACAAGATTATTTCTATTAGATGCAAAGAAAGAAAACTAAAAAATTCCCTTTCCAAAGCTAAACAAATTTGCATCTAATGCAACTAATTATCTAATATTTGTAAGAATCTATAAAAGAAACCTATTGTTTTGAGTAAAACTATTTTTTGTTACATTCTAGAATTTAAGGTTTTGTTAGAGTAGTTTAAATTTACTTACAATATTTTGTTACATTATCTTATGTTTTATGGTTTTTTATGGGGGGAGGTGGTGGTGATTGGTGGCTCCGTCAGTGCTGATGGAGTGTTGGAGGTGGTGCTGATCTACAGTGCTGACAGTGTCTATGAAGTGTTAGAGGTGGTGATGTTCTATGGTTTCATCAGTGTTCATGGAGTGCCAAGGGTGGTGATGATCTACAACACCATTGATGTCTGTAGAGCATTAGAGGTGGTGATGATTTATTGTGCCATTGGTGTTCGTAGGGCACTAGAGGTTGCAGTGATCTACGACACCGTCAGGCAGTAGGCAATGTAGAAGGTGGCTAAGGGCACACATAGGACAGGAACCATGGAGAAAATGTCATGGTAGAGTGTGGACAAGGTAGAACACATGGGAGGACGATGCTAAGTGATGGGTGGTGTGAAAAGGGGTGACGGATAGATGACACAGTAGAAGGTGGTGTGCATAGAAGGCAGTAGTGTAGAGGGTAGACACAGTGGAACACGCAGAAGTAAGGGATTTTTGGTGGCCATTTGGTCAGTTGTGACACTATTTTGGCAGGCTAGGGCCATCACCAGTGGGCCAGTGTTGCCATTGGCAGATCAGCCATCCTGGTGCTGCAGCATAGGGCAGCTGTAGGCCCTAGTCATAAGGTTAGGACCTAAGGCCCTTGAAATAATAATTTTTTAAATAAAAATAATAATAATTAAAATTGGGGCTCAAGGTTAAACCCATGACCTATTGATTCTCTCAGCCCCATTTTTAAATAATAATTTAATACTATTTTTATGCACACATAACAAGAAAATTAAAACAGTTATATCTCTTAAACTGTAAGTCAGATTGAGATGAAATTTGTACCATTGGAATCATTTTGATGAGTACTATGCAATGGACATAATTTTAAAATTCAAAAATGAAGTTTCATTTTCAAGATTTTAAAAGATTGAAACTAGCTTATTATACCAAAATGACATTACCAAGTTGATATATAGAAGACATTATGACTTATAAATCACTCTAAGTTGCTTAGGATACTAATTTCAACAAAAAAAATTTAATTTAGGTCATGGTTAATAAATTTTTGGAGCAACTTAATAATGACCTTAATCAATTAATATTTATACTATTAAGATGGCTAACAATTACCTGGACTGGTGTATCCTTGTCTTACTAACATTTCTTGCAATTGATAAATCTTGATAAGGTGTAATTAGATCTTCATCAGTCAATGATATCCATGATAAAATTTTTGTTGGTTGGTGGGATCTATGTCTTTTGTAGATGTCTAATCCATTGTTCATGAACTAAATGGAATGGTATCTTCTGGCTTACATTTGGTGCATCTGGAGATGATCAATGACTTTCCCTATGTCATGACTTCATGTTTCATTATTAGCTTCATGTTGTAGTTGGCCCATGGTTTCGAATGACCCTTGGAGTGTGGTTTGGTTTGATACTAATTATGAAATCTTGTCCCTAGATGTCATGGAAAATGTCAAATATACACTATATTAGACATTATGTGTAAGAAGAAACATCAAATATATGTAACATTCAACATTATGTGTAAAGGAAATAACAGAGAAAGTGTAGAAAGAAAAAGAAAAGAATGCTTTATTGATATGGAATAGAGTATCTGGATCATGCTCTGAGAGTGTTCCTTGGGGTTTTCTTCCTTTGGCATCTATTCCTTAGAGGAAATCCAACACTGCCATCATGGTTAGGCCTATAATTTGGCCAAAAGGGATGGCAAATCCACTTCCTATCTGACTTCACTTGACTCTTGTGACTTGCTTGTACAAGCTCCACCACCCCATGCTTGGCACGATCTCTAAGCCTGAGTATAAATGCCTTAGGTCAAACCCGCAAAAGGTTACCTCAAGAGACATGTTTGTTATTATAATAAACCCTTTTGGATCTTAATTACAAGTGCCATTTCAAATATTTTTAAGATAACAATAAAACTTATTATGAAGAGGCACCATCTTTGTTATGCAATAACATCATTTGGGAATAGGGACGTGATAATAGGGTTACACCAATTGTGGTTCGATAGGTCATTCGATAGGCCCAAAGTGCATGGAAAAGCCACTTATACCACTTGCATTTACTATTATTTAGAATATTTTTAAGCAAGTTTATAATGGCCTTATTGCTAGCTTCAGCTTGTTTGTTGGCTTGAGGGTAGTATAGTGATGCAAAGGAATGCTTGATGGCTAGGTCTTGAAAAAAGGTTTGCATTTCTTAGCTACTAAATTATGGTCCATTATTTGTAACTATAGGTAAAGGTATGCCAAAATGGACTACCATGTTATCCAATATGAATCTACAGACTTCTTGAGACCTTATTTTCCTTAGGGGAATAGCTTCAAACAACTTTGTAAAGTATTCAGTTGCAATGATGATGAAGCTATGCCTTGCAGAAGACTTAGGTGTTATAGGTCTAATAATTTCAAGTTCCGACCATTGAAATAATGAAGTTATCTAAGTAGTTTGTGAATTAGTTGGTGGCAAGTGTACTAGGTTACTATGCCATTGATAGGTATCACAATTCTTAACCTTCTATAGGTAGTCACTTTCCATATAGGGCTAGTAATAGCCTAGTCATTTAATTTTAGTGACGATGGCTCTAGGTCCTATATGTCCCCCACATACATCCTCATGAGCTTGCTCAAGGACTGTGTGGGCTTTGGTTTTTCTTAAGCACACTAATAATACACCATCATAGGATAACCTAATATGTTATCCCCTATGATGACATATTATTTTGATCTTTTACATACAACATCTTTCTAAGTAGTAGTAAGGTCTTATGGAGATTCACCATGCATCAAGTAAAACTTGATATCGTCATAATATTCCTTTTAAGGAGTGGTATTGATAGATGCTATAGAGTCATCTTTAGTGTTCTGCATGATGAAATTAGCATAGTTCATGATTAAGGAGAGTAACTTGCTAAACACATCAGATGTCACACTTAGGGCTAGGGTTGTAATGGCATTGGCTAACATGTTCTCAGTTTGGGATATGTATTGGATATGAACATTTGTAAATTGTTGCATTAGCTTCTTATGTAGATCACAGTAAAGTTGCAAGTGTTTGGCTTTACATGTGCAAATCTCTGTTACTTGGTTAACTACAATATATAAATCACCTTTAGTCATTAGGCATTTGATTCCTAGGTCATGAGCTACCATCATTCCCCTGATCAACCCTTCATACTCCCCATTGTTGATATATGGGAATTCAAAATGGTAGGTGATGGGTTGGATTTTACTAGAAGGTGATGCTATAATGGTCGCAAAATTGGTTCCATGGGTAGTTGAAGCTTGATCAAAGTGCATAATTGCCTCATATCCCTCAGGTACTTCACTAACAATGTTGACATGTTCATCTGTGAACTCAGGGTTAATGGCTACATGGTCTTATACTAGGGAAATGGTAAGTTGCACAACTATCTCTTGACCTTTTTTTGATGCTAGAGATATGCAATCAAGGTTAAATTTGGCTGTTATGGCTTTTCAATGGGCTATATGGCTACTTTCATAGATATTGTTTATTATGGCTCTAAGCATGTTTTCCTTGCAGATGATGTTGACTTGGCTCCTAAAGAGGTAGTGTCTCCACTTCTTTAATGAGAAGACTAGGGCTAGAAAATACTTCTTTACTTTGATGTATTGGGGTTCATAGGCAATTAATGCATGGCTTAGGTAGTATACAAGAAACTCTACTTCATTTTCTCATTTTTGATAGAGTAGGGAAGCAATGGACATGTCAAAGATAGTAAGGTAGATGTAGAAAATTTTATCCTTTTGTGGCAGATAGATCATGGGTAATTATGCCAACTCTTTCTTAAGGTTTTCAAAGGCTTCTTATCATTGAGCCATCTACTCAAAGTGGACTTCTCTCTTAACCAAGTGTTGCAGGGATTGTAATTTATCTGTAAGCCTAGTGATGAACCTATAGATAAATTGTAATCTACCTTGCAGTTCCTGAGGCTCCTTAAGGTTGGTTGGTGCTACCAAGTTGGATATGACCTTAATCTTATTAGGACTGACATGTATTCTCACCTTAGATACTACAAAACCTAGCATCCTACTTGTTTTAACACCAAAGACACACTTCTTAGGGTTAAGCCTAAGCTCATACTTGAGACATTGTTTCAACACAAGGTCAAGGTCATGCACATGATTGTTGACTATTTTGGATTTAACAACTATATCATCCACATAGTCATTAAGCAATCCTAGCATATAATCACTAAAGATATATGTCATGGATCATTGATCAGTTACACCTACATTCTTTAGACCAAAGGACATCATGACATAGCAAAAGGTTCCCCAAGGGGTCATGAAGGTTGTACAAAGTTGATGCTCCAGGTCAATCCTAACTTGGTTATATCTTGAGAACCCGTCCATGAAGAATAATAAGGCATGTATAGCCATAGTATCAATAAGTTGGTTAATACTAGGCAATGAAAAATCATCTTTGATGGTTGCCTTATTTAGATCTCAAAAATCAATATAGATACATATACTCCCATTTTTCTTAAGGACTACCACTATGTTGGACATCCATTCTGTGTAATCAATAGCTTGAAAGAAACCAACTTGATACAACTTTGTCATTTCATCATGAACTACCAAGGCTATATCTAGTCTAATCTTAAGGACTTTTTGCTTAACATTCTTGGTACTAGAATTGAGTATGATGTATGTTGCACTAAGCGTGGGTCAATACCTAGCATATCTTCATATGACTAGGAAAAAGCCTTAATGTTGTCCTGGAGGACCTTGGTGATGTCTTGAGCCTATTGAGGTTTCAAGGAGGAACTTAGTTTTAGTGTTTTCTTCTTACCATTGTGTGTTGTGATAGGAACCTCAACTAGAGAGTCTTCAGTCATGTCACTAGCCTCAAGGTCAAGGATTTTAACTAGGATTTTTGGCCACTTAATAGGTTTCTTTATCAAGGTTATGTGATCGACGAGACTTTCAAGCTCAAGATCTAAATGATTGAGGTTAAAAAATTATTCAATATCACTATGAGGTTCAATTAGGCTCAAAGGAAAATTGATTTGCTCCTAGGTATCCATACTCCAATCCTGCATATCAACCATAAGCACATTAAGCAACATCTGTGTGATAAAGTGAGCAAATAATGCCAAAATAATGTAAAATACTCTAGCCATTGTGCATGGATAAGCCAAAATAGGCTTCATTAATGATCAAAGAAGATTCAAACAAGGTGAAAAAAGGTTATAAGAGGTAGGTGAAGACAAATGAAGTAAAATAAAACCTAAATAAGATTAAATCAAGGCCAAATGAAGGCCAAACGATAGTTAAATGAAGGTCAAATGAGGATCAGACTCTATCCAATGATATTAATTAAGGTTAAAGCATGGTTAATGGAGGCCATAGAAGGGGAGTTAAGGTAGGTAAGGCACTAAAGGTCAACCAACATGAAATGAGGCCAAATGATGATCAAGCACCATCAAATGATATTGAATGAGGCTAGAACATGGTTAACAAGGATCATAAGGGACAAGATAAGGTAGATGGAGCAAACCAAAGGCCAACTAATGTGGGACAAAGACAAATGGTAGCCAAATGATGATCAAATGGGATTGAGTGGAGTCAAAATGATGGCTGAAACCATCTAATGGCATTCCAAATGGTCAAACAAGGTCACAGTAATGTCCTTTGATGTAGATTGATGTCAAACCAAGTTCTCCAAGGTCAAATGATGTCAAGTGATTGTAAAATTTGGTGAAACAAGATCCAAATCATAAGAAAATTACAATGAAGCCAAATGATGATAAAATGGGATTGAGTGGAGTCAAAATGATGGCTGAAACCATATAATGGCATTCCAAATGGTCAAAAAAGGTAACAGTAATGTCCTTTGATGTAGATTGATGTCGAACCAAGTTCTCCAGGGTCAAATGATGTCAAGTGATAGTAACATTTGGTGAAACAAGACCAAAATCATAAGAAAATGACAATGAAGCCAAATGACATAAATTGATAGGACAATGAAGGTCAACAATACATGAAAAGGTCAAATTAAGTTAAAACACAATGAAATAAGGTTAAATTAATCAAAGGGGGTAACATAGGGTAAAACATAGTTAATATAAATCAATCAAGGTTAGATTTTGCCAATTTTAGGCCTTAGTGGGCCATGGTGTAAGGCTACAGAGTTGATGGGGGAATTTGGACACTTGGAAATATATTTTAAAAGTTGTTTGAAGGTGAAAATGAGGCCATGTTTGGCAACTACGTTGGAGCCACATTGGGACTACATTGGCCAACATGGCTATGGCATGCTCTAGTATGGTTCGTATGATAAAATGGATTTTAGAGTCTTTCATGGCCAATTTCAAGGTTCTAATGATTTGTATTACTAGTGCAGTGGGTTAGGAGTGAGGTTTGATAGACTTCAATGTCATTTTAACTCTTTGGAAGCCACAAATACCACCAAAAACTACTATCTATGCTGGGACTACATTGGCCAACATGGCCCCAATATGGCTCTATGAGAAAAATGGGTTTGTGGCATTCTAAGGTTAAATTTTATGTTCCATTAGCTTTTCATGGTAGTGTAGGAGAATCAAGATTATGAATTGATTATTTGAGATCAAAATAGGCTTATGAAAGTGAGGTTTGGCACCATCCCCCTTTGGACTGTGTTGGCCAATGTAGTTAGGAGTGGCCTCAATGTGTATGGATAAAACTTAGGTTTCTGATGGTTAAAATAGGGCCAAATTGTAGCTAACTCTTGGGTTTTAAGGTTTGAGGCTTCTCCCTTAGGTTTTGAGCTATTTGGAGTGTGGTAATGCTAGTAAAATCCTTTTGGAATCCCAACTATGCTGGAGCCATGTCGGTTAGCATGGATTTAGCCCTCATCAGTGTGGTTACACTTAGATTTTGATTTTTCATGAGTTTTGGTGGCAAATCAACCAACTTGTTGTGCTCCTAGTGTTGTTGATGTTCATGGCTAAGGTTTACGCTTGAAATTATCAATTTTAAAGGTTGTTTGAGCCTTAATATGGCCATCCCCTTGGACTACATTGAAAAATGTAGTCCCAATGTAGATGGGGGTAATATGATGGATTTTTGCAATTTTTGATTTAATTTCTAGGGTTTGGTGATCCTTGATGGCTCTGGTAGGATTTTGAGGTTAGGATGATGCATTGTTATGTTGATTTGGCTTATTTATGGTCTATTTTTGGGTTTTCATGGAGGAGCCATGCTAGGACTATGTTGGCCAATGTAGTTCTAGGCCTCCTTAGCATGGCTCTAGGGTTGAAATGGATTTTGGCTTGTTCTTACTCAATTTTTTTGGCATTTTAGGGTTATTGGAGACTCTAGGAAGGCATGAAGATTAAAACATGTCATTTTAAGGTCATTTTGGAATTTGGTAATCAAACCTCACCCAACCACATTGGGACTACCTTTGCCAGTGTAGTTGGGGCAACCCCAGTGTGGTTCCAAGGTTAGGATGGGCCTGTGATAGATTTTTCTTAGTTATTTACGATTTTAGGATGATTAGAGACTCCAAGGATGTGTAAAGGTCAATAAATACAGTTTTGAAGGCTATTTATGACATTTGATGGCCAAACCCCTACCAACCATGTTGGGACTATGCTAACCAACATGGTTGGAGTGTCCCTTAGCATGGTTCACCTAAGACAAGTGATTTTTGACACTTTTTATTGGATTTTAGGAGCTTCTAGAGTTGTTGGAGGCTCTGACTAGGATTTAAGGCTTGGAATGACCATTCTAGAGTCAATTAAAGGTTTGGTTAATGTTTAGAACTTTCATCCCCCTTGAGACTATGCTAGCCATCATTGTTAGTGTCATGGACAGTGTAGTCACCCAAAATAGCTAATTTTGCTAGGGGTTTTAACCTTCCTCATTGTTTAGTATCTTCCAATATGTCAACCTTTATTTTCTAATTTTGGTGTAGGGGTTTTTAACTTCAATGTGTTGTGAATGAAAGGATAAGGGGTAGGTTTTGGCAATAATTGAGGCTTGGAATGCATTCCAAGGCTTTTTATGGAGTTAATCCCAGAATAGTTCCAGTTAAAATGCCAAAATCCTAGTATATTAGGATTTTTAATGGTTTATTTGGGAGGTTCTTGGTTGGGCCCATCCAAATGTAAATTATTATTAAAAATTAATCTTCCCACTAAGTGAGCTTAGTTTCCACCTTCTAATTATGAACATGGAGTTATGTGGGATTTGTGTGGGTGTTTCGGGAATGGAGGTTTTTGATTGAGAATGCATAAGTTTGCGATTAATTTCCACATTATAATTTTACTACAAAAAATTTTCCTAATCCACCTCTAGTAGGTAGTGTAGAGCATCAGAGCTTTTTGATTAATTCTAGCTTCAATTATTATCTATCCCTAGTGTTGCTTGATCATTCTTCATCCAGGAGCAACGTAGTTGCAAGGAGATTGAAGAATTTTGAAGCTTTCTTGCATTGTTGATCAAAGATGTCAAAGAGAATGGAAGCTACAAGAAAAAAATCCAACTTTGAAGGAGGTAGATGTTTCTGCCAAAGGGATTTTCCACCTACCATGGACCCTACTAGAAAAAGGATCCTCTACCGTGACTTCTAGGTATACAATTCTTAGTAGTTTTTTGCAGTTTTTTTTGGCTTGGAACCTAGGTGTTTTGACTTCATTATTGTTTGAATAAAATATATTTTTATAAAATTTTCATATTATATTTAGATCATGGTTATGTATTCACTACATTATTTTAGTTTAGGGGTGATGAACAACGAGTATACCCTACACCGAACCATACAAATTTGTAGTGTTCACTCAGCGATCTGATCAAATTCCAAAGACTTTAGGTTTTGTTAGTGCATTGATCTTGGAGGTGAAATTAATGTTTCAATCATTTTCTACCCAGTTACACTTGTGAGGTACAAGGGTATGGTTAAGTATAACTAAGGTATACAATTTTTATCATTTTTATGTTTTATGTTCTAAGTCACTGAAGAATAAAGAATAAGGATTAAAGTATTTAATGCTAAACTAATTTAACAACTAGCTAACACCTAACTAGTTCTAACATAAGCATCCATTCCCACTTGCCATACACATGCTAAACACATATAACACCACTAGGTTATCAAATGTTAAGCGTTAGTGGGATTACTAAGCATTACACATATGCTTAAAGTGGTCATACTTATGTTTGCTATTTAATTGCTATTAATTACTTAATTACTTAAAAAATTAAAGAAAATTTATTGAAATATTAAATGCATAAAGGAATAATTAATCTAGTCTAAGTATTGTAAGGTTTAATCAAAAAGCTTGTATTTATTGTTGCACACATTGAAGTGCTCAGGTACAATAGTGCTCGAATAAAGATTTATACACTCTTTGATTCCTATTGCAGGAACTTAGAAAATATTCTAACTTTTGAATGGAAAAAACTACAAGAACTTCGTTACAATTATGGAAGAGATGCCATAAATGTAGTAGGTAGGAACACATTTATAGGTAAAATAGGGAGCCTCATTAATGGGTACACGTCAACAGACAAAACCTTGTGTCGATGGGATCACATGGATGAGATCTTGTTAATGGGTTCAAATTAATGGCATCTCATCGATGTGTCCAAACCATGTGACTCATCATATCCCCATGTCTGAATAAAAACTTGTCCTTGAGTTTTGTATAAAATTTGGGAAGGTATGGAATTATTGACACAGAAAACAAATATTCAAACAACACAATAAAAACTAAGTGCCCGAGTGTATGATTTTACAATGATTACAAAAATCTTAATGTTCAAGATAACAAAATTGAATACTAGAATAAAATTGACAAATATAATTTCTCTAATAGCATGAAGATGATGAAGAAGATTAAATGATCTTAGGTGGTGGACACTCCTGAGGTTCTGAAGGACCTTCTCTTGCTTTGGATGCATGCAGTGGTTGAGGCTATTGTGGTTGTCCTATAGTAGCTGCAACATTTGGTGGAAGATGGAAGGCATTTAACAATGCTTTTAGTTTCTCCTCCTTACTTTAGGGATCATTAATAGTCCATGCTACATCTTTAATGTGGGCTAGAATGGGAATATCCCATGGGTAGGGCATTGTAGGGAATAACTTGTTAATATTGATGAACCAAGTAGCAAACTGTTTACTTTCAATATTGAATGCTCTTAGTGCATTACATAGCTCTTGGTAGTTGTTCATTTACTTGGCCTAGGTTCTCAGCAATTGATTGCTAATCAGTGAACTTCGCTTTGATAACCTCAAGTTTGACATTGGCAATCTCAAGCTTCTACTTGGTGTATTTGTGATGCTTAAGCTTTGCCTCGTATAATGAGTTTGAGTTGGCCACTTATTTCTCCAATTCTAACCATGACCTAGTAGTAGTTATCATCACTAGATTTTCATAATAGAGATTAGCAAGCTTCATGTACTCCATCATTTCCTTGATCTATAGCTCTTTCATGTAGATCTTTGCTTTGTTGTAGTCATTGAGCCCATCAAAGATAGGTTGGTAGAAATCACCTCCTTTGTTGAGTTGTTGGAGGGCCTCATTGATTTTCACCTTTGTCATTTAAATGTTTTTCTCATTAATTTATTTCTATAGACTAACCTAATCTTTGTAATGGTTCTTGACACTCTCAAATTTGAGGGCCTTATTTTTCTAGGCAACTATCTCTATTGTAGATTTTTGGCAAAGGGCATGGACTTTCTCCATGGAGAGATATCTATTTTTGATTGTCAATCTCTTCAATTTGTTGTTTACTTTGGCTAGCTACTCCTACTATTGATGGATGAAATTTACTATCTCTTGCTTCTACACATTAACATTCCATACGTAATGATTTTCTATGGTCAGAATCTTGTTCTCTTGGCACATCTAGGCCAAGTCCCTTTGGATGTTGTGCATTATGACATTGGCCAAGGACTCGTCAAAGATTACCATTTACTTTGCATCCCCAAACTTTTTGAGCTTGTCCAAAAGCTATTTGAAAGCTTCATCATGTGTTAGTATAGGGTTTAGAAATGTGGAATCAGTGAGATGGGCTCTTAATTTAGCAACCTTTGTAGCTAAGCATTGGTTTTTTGCTTTGGCTATTTCTAGTTGCCCCTTCATTATGATGCATTTACCCCTTGCTTCAAGTGGCTTTGACTAGGTTGGAGTGATTCTATTTAGAAGGTCAAAGACACCAAAATTAATTGTCTAGTTCCCACCAGTCAGTTTAGTAACTCATTGTGCTGGGCTACACTCAATCTACCACTATGAGTTCCTACAGACATCTACACATCTTTGAGTGTAGAAACATATGGTATAGGTGCCATAGGTGCATTCAATGCTTCAGTGATTCTATTAGCAACCACCTCTACCACTATCTCCTTCCCATGATGTTGCATCACCAAGACAGTTGGCCCTTCGTCCTCCTCCAAAGGCATCGAGAAAGTAGTAGCATTCGCAAAGATTTTTAGGAATTGTTGCTACTAAGAGAAAGATACCGTTACCTTTTGGGCATCTAGATTTGACCTTTTAGGTTGTTGCGTTCTTTGGGTTGAGAAAATTGGCCCAACTCATTCCATAAGTTCAAGTCACTTCATTGAGATGGCTTAACATTGGGTGATACATGGATAGATCACCACCACTCATTCCTACTCATGGCTCTTCCTCTCACAAGAGCTACTCTTGGATTTTGTGCATGCACTCAAGGATAGCTTGAGACTTTAGTGTTATTTCTTGAGTGGGTGTGGCGGAGGTGGTGGTTACTGCTCCTCTTCTTGGATGAATTTGGTAGGTGCTTTATCCTTCATAATCTCTACCTAGGAAGTGGATGGAGCATGTTAGACTACATCATTTGTGTAGCATGTTATTCCTCCCCTCTTGCATAGTTTCTAGATAAGACATGGGAAGGGGAGTGTCTTCCTTTCATGTTTATTTTCTTTAAACTACTTCTCTATCTAAAGATAGATCAATTGTGAAAGGTTGAACAGGAATCTACCACTTAGAGAAGCACACACATAGGTGGAGAAGGCTATGATCTTGCTTGGCCTCATTGTTGGATTGAGGTGAAAGGTCATAATCTTGAAATATGCATGTTTTGCTATGGTTAGTGCATCGAACTCTTTGTGGTCGACTCCATAACATCACTGTGTCTATTCTTTCTTCAAGAATCTATTAGACAGATTCCACTTTGGGCTTCTCCTAAAGAGGTCCTATTGCATGGGTCTTTGCTTGCTCATGGGGCTATTCTTGGCCCCTTCCTATTCTTGGTTGTTTGTCCCTCGGTTGTGATGGTCCTCCCTCCTATGTGTGCTTTTCTTTAGGTGCCATCTATGGTCATAACATAACCAAGGATTAGCATTTGATGTGTAACTTATAACATTTAAGTACCCTTCTCATTGGGCAGTTACACTTAGGCTAAGTTTGGACTATAACATATTGATTCTTTGTTTATTATTTTAATGTTATTTTACTTAGAATGTCATGAGAGCTTGTTGGAAGGGTTTAACTCTTATAATTTGATGTTTTCATGTTAGTTTCTTAGTTAAATCTTTGTGGGAGTTAGAAAAATTCTAAAAACTTAAGAGCTTATCTTCAATAGCTACATGGTCAAAGAATGGAGTGAATCAAACAAACGGTTAGGAAGTTATGGTTCTTGGAAGGTTTTTGGCTCTAAAAAGTTCAAAAATTTTCTCATCATTTTGGCTCTAAGGTAAAAACTTAAGTTTTCATGTGTATATATACAATTTTTTTTGTACGTCGGAGGGGTGTCATCAATGGGTGAGATCCTTATACAAGATCCCATTCATGGAGCTGTTGGAAATTTTTTTTCACATTGAATATTTCAAAAATTATGAGGAGTTTGAACATGAAATTGGAGTCTACAAAGAGCCAAAAAAGCCATGAACATGATGAAATGCTAGAAGAGGACTTATGAATTCACAAAAATTAGAGAAATTGAAGGGAGAATGAAATTTTATTGGAGAAATGCCTTAAGGAGTGCATAGTTGGATGTAACCAATGGTGCGTGAAACACCACTAATTTTGGCCTAGCACTTTTAGACAAGAATCAAGCTAAGTCATGTTGCTGCCCAACATGAGTACAGTGTGAACAAACTTGGAGGCCCCCAAAACAGCCCCCGATGGCCCATGATTCAACAAGCAAGGTCCCCCTAGGGCCCACAGGAGACTGCACCAACTTCTAGCATCCAGAATCAAAATTTTTAGGTTCAAAATGTTTGGTTTTGGCTAAGTACACTTTGGTTACTTTTTCAGACGCTGCACAGCGTAAGGATCAGCATCACCAACTTTTGGAGCCTCGAAATTGAGTCAAAACTGGCCGAAATCGAGCACAAGGACCCCCATGACCTTCACCAAGGTCCCTAGCAGCTCCCAACCTCTAGAAAATCAAGATTTGGGCCTCAAATGTGCCATTTTGACTTGGTGATGCTGGGGTTACTCTTTCAGATGTTGCATAGCGTAAAGATCAGCGTCACCAACTTTTAGAGCCCCAAAATTGAGCCAAAATGACTTGATTTCAAGGGTGTAAGTCATCCTCAGGGTCTACTATTGATAACTATGGGTCCCAGCCTTCAAAAATTCCAGATTTCAGCTCAAAATTGCAAGTTTTGGAGGTGACATTGTAGGTCAGATTGTAGGTCACGCTAGGTAGTCAAATTTCTCTTGTTGTACATTTCATTATAAATCCCCATTTGTGGGCATGTCAAGCCCCCACGGTCTAAATTAAATGTACTTTTATGGGCTTGAATAACCCATGAATTGTAAGATGCAATGTACCTGGTCAAGAATGCAACTATCCAACACACATTCAACTCGTGCACAACTATCCAACACAAATACATTGAACCTGGTCAAAGAATGCAACTATCCAACACACATCCAACTCGTGCCAACTATCCAGCACACATCCAACTCGTGCCAACTATCCATAGGACACATGTTGCTAGATCTACTTTCCTCTCATCTCACAGCTGTTGATTCCATTCTTGGATTTTGTGCCCGAGCCCAGCCCAACCCTATAAATACCCTATCAATTCATATAAATTAGGGAGGAAAAAAATTGGGAGGTAAAAATTGGAGAGTGGAAATTCTGAGAGAGGATAGAACCTACAATCCTTGGGTGCTTGACACACCTGACTGTTGGCATCCAAGCATTTTTCACATTCATCACATCATATCATCGCATCATTGCATCATATCATCCCGGGGCTAGGCGTTTGACTTGCCATCCACACGTGTGCAACTACGCTTTGACTGGTGCACATTTTTTTTTAAAAATATAATACAGTTTCATTATTGCCTTCCATTTACATTATTTACTTTGGTTTATGCTTTGTTTATAATATAGCTTTGTTTACACTTTATTTATAATTCAGTACACTCTGTTTACATTTCGTATCGCTGTTTGTATTTTGTTTATATCCCCTTTACGATAACTCCAGCGCTAGCCGTAGCTTACGCTCAGGGAAGTCCTTGGTTGATTTGTGTGCAAACCATCCAAAGCACTCTACCTTCGTTCCCTTTTCCAGCTCTCCCTCAAGCAAAGGCAGGGTCAGCAGTGGCTGCCCAATGATCTCTCGATGTTTGTTTCCCTTCTAGCCTTACACTGACGATTTTGGTTAGTACAGTTTTTGGTGCTAGAAGGAGGGCCTGAACCATTTCTGTCTACATTTTTTATTAGCACTTAGTCAAAACTCTGGATGTTCTAGAGAGCATAACAAGTTCTCAGAGCATAGCAAGCTCCAGCATAGTGAGTGTAGCGCTAGAGTTGGCTATTTTTAGTAGTTTTCACACTTAGCATTTTTTTCCTTGCATTTTCATACTTAGCATTTTTTTCTTTCATTTTTACACTTATCCATTTTCCTGCTACCAGCAGATTTAGTCATTTTTATTTATTTATTTATTTATTTTCTTTTTTTTTTCATTTTCAAAGTTAGCCATTTTCTACAAATAGAAACTTTCACAACCCAATTTGTGAATATGAATCCAGATCAACCTTCTACATCAATGCCTAACACGTTTGATACCACAATCCAACCAAAGCCAGCCACACTAAGCCCTAAACAATATAACTTCATTTGTGTAAAAATCCAAGCCAACTTGTCTATCAATTGTGTGGAAAGGGAAGCGAAACGAGACTATGAACTTGTCTACAAAGGAGGTCGTGAGTTCATCCCTTCAGCATTTGATATAATCCCGTTGTCTGAACACCATCATAAACTCATATCCCAGCTTCTTATGGCTAGAAGTCAAGCCTTACAGCTACCGCCAATAGAGCCTCAAGATGAAGAAGATGATTTTGCAGCCCAATCTGAACATGGAGATTCCTACCATACCGTTAGCCCCCATGCCCATACAAACCCACTATTTCAACCGTTACTGGAAGAAACAATATTTCCACCACCAGCTTCCTTATGGGAAGTAGCCATTCCCATCCCCATCTTCTCCAAGTCCAACGTTCAAACTAACGCATCTACTTCCGTCATACCATTGCAAACACAATCCCAATAGACTAATGCAAGAATGACTTCTCGACCTCAAGTGATTGGAATGCCATCAGTCATACCAGCTTCCACATCCACCCATTACATACCTCAGGTGCAGATCCACGGAGCACCATTGATTACTCCAACCCAACAGGGTGTTACTTCATGACCTGTGGCTGGGCAGTGGGTTCCACTGGTAGTCTTAGTCCAGAATAACATCCCACCACAACAAACGTTAGCCCAAAAACCTATTTTTCCACAAACAATGCAAAAATTAAATCATTATCATCCACAATCGGCTCAATCCACTGGTTTGCCTACCATCCAAGAATGGGTAGACACACAAGAAATGATGCACTCATTGGTAGAGGAATTAAAACGCCTTAAAACTTTGAACAATGAGGAAGTCAAGGTATTATATTTCTATCGAGATGACCCAATTGACCCCTCAGTTCCACCCTTAACCTTGCCAAAGGGAGTCTCGTTACCTCAGTTGACTAAGTACAATGGAGAGGGAGACCCAAATGCCCACCTAGTGACATTCTGAACCAAAAGTCTTTTGCTTCAGGCATGGCCCCATGTAATTCTGTGTGTATTTGCTATGTCCTTAGCAGGAAGAGCCTTAGACTGGTATTGAGCCTTACCCTATAGCTCTATATCTTCTTTGGAAGATTTGTTACACTAGTTTGTCACCCATTTCAAATACAATCTGAAACCTGAAGCCACATTAGATAGGTTGATTCAAATTAAACAAGTGCCCTTAGAGCTAGCACAAAAATTTATCCAAAGATGGAGTGCAACCCTGAATGAACTTCACGAGCCTATTCTTGAAACGTATCTACTTACCATCCTTAAGAAAGCTAAAAATGACTTCATTAAATCAAAGATTTATTATCTAAAACCCCGTACTTTGAGTCAAGCATTTGTACAAATTAAAGACATAGAAGAGGTGGCACAATCAAGAAATGACCCAACTTATGTGGACTACAAAAACCAACATACTCGCAAGCAAAACACAACCGAGGCAACAATAGTCGCAATCACAAAAGCAACCAATTGGGGCCCAAAAGTTAAGCAACCTAAAGCCCCAGCTAACAAAGCCACCAACTTTAGTACGAAATCACCTACATCGGTAGGGGCCACCCCAAAGTCCAACTTTTAGCGCAAGGACTGCTCAAAGTATACACCACTACCGATGCAACCCTCTCAACTATTGGAGCAACTCTTGAAAGTTGGGAAAATCCAACACAAACACATATCGGAGATTACCTATCAAAAACATGATAGGTATTACAAGCTACTAAGGAACCCCACCTTAGCAATACCAAATGAGCCCCCAGTCCCACAACATTTTAAATTGAACCAATACTGTCATTACCATCAAATGGCTGGTCACAATACAAACAACTATTGTGCCTTGCAAGATGACCTGTAGGGAATGATAGAACAAGGCCAACTAGTGATTGACATAGCAAGTCAATCCAACACAGACGATGCCTCCTATGTCATAAACTCAATTAGCATAGGTGGCAAGCCCAAACCTATGCAAAAACCTTTTGTGATCCATGTGCCTCCTAGCAAGGAAAGGATTCCCCCAGCCTCCAAAAATAAGAGGACTCCCTTTGTTATCAAGTTGCCACCCCAAGCACCCACAACATCCTTTGTGGTCAAGGCTCCACAACGTTCGTCTGCTAAGATGTTAAACTAGCATGACATGGCAACAAAAATCGCTAAGCAACCTTTTGTCATCAAGATGCCATGACGTGATGGCCCCTCACCTACCTGAAGCCCAATAGTGGGCAACATCTCAATCCATCCTCCTTCAAGGGTTAACCCCACTAGCAACCTGGGTAGGCCCACCAAATGGGAACACAAGAGGATGAACGAGCACCTCGCAACTCCCATGGCCGAAGCAAAGGCCATAACTAGCAAACAACAACTGAACACTGGGGTGTATACCCCCAAGCAAACCAAGTCTAAGTCCCCCTCCCGAGAGGTCTGTCTCTCAAGCTTCACAGAGGAAGTCAAAGCCAACACAATAGCTAATGAAAAGGACTTCGTAGCTGCACTAACCCAGGTAAAGAAAACGCTCAAGCAAAAGAACACAACATTTAGCTTATATGACCTGGTCAGGACCTCACTTGCTCACTGCCAAGCATTGGCCTAGGTATTAGCCTCCATTCCTATTATGGAGGACATCCCTGCAAATGAGGCATCCATCCGTGCAACAATGTTGCCTCCCACACCACAAGAATTGGGTTCAACAACCTTAGCCTTTTGTGATGATGCAGTTAATTTCAACCCCAAACGAGGGGAAGTCACTACAGCTCCACTATCCATTAGCATTCATGTTGGGCAGTGCACCATCCACAGAGTGCATGTTGACGATGGTGCAGCAATGAACATAGTCCTATGCTCCGTCATCGACAAGCTAGGCCTGGCAGATGAAATCAGGCCAACCAAATTCACATGTCTAAAATCCTTCAATGGATCACATGTCACAGTCAAGGGTACAATCAACTTAGCCTTTGTAGTGGAAGAGCAATTCCCCACTAGCGCAAATTTCATTGTCATAGAGGAGATGCCAGGTTTCAACATGATTCTAGGTAGGCCTTGGCTAGCTCAATTAAGGGCCATCTCCTCTCCCATCCACCAAGAAATCCACCTTCCATACGAAGGTGGTCAAGTTATCATCCATGGTGATAACGTTTCCTCTTCAACTATCCATGACATAGACATGGTGCAAGTTTTGGAAGAAGAGTTTCTTAATGATACACCTACAGCAACCAACGCAACCCTTAAGGGTAACACACCCGAACGAGTGGTTGAAGCTGACAACCCCCTAGAGGACCCTAAACCTTGCATGCTCCCTAATCCATGCCTAGTTAGGAAGCAACTACATGACCAAGACTCTCCCTTGACTGAAAATGTGCTTGATGCTTTCCTATCTTCTACCTACCTTGCATTTTTGACTTTTGTTTACATTGCACTAGCCTATGCGTTTACATTTTGCCCACTCACTTAGATCCCACATTTTCTTTGTTTACACATTTTTCAACTTAGTTGACATAGTGCATTTGAAAAACATAAAACTACAAAAACACATGGCCCAAAAAGGCCTTAAACTAGCATACGGCCCAGAACGGCCTAAAACTATCACTTTTTGCATTACTTTTCTTTCATTCATACATTCTAACTCTATGTACGGAAGGTGTCGCTTGATGTTGTTTTCTTCCTAGTTGATTTTTGTAGGATCTCATAGGCACATAGCATGACCATGCATGCACCATCACACTTTACACAAGCAAGGTAAGCATTAGTCCAATATGACTATAAACTGGCACAGAATAGTCTTGGCATCATGACTTAAAATTGATACCACAGAGTAGTCCTGGATCATGACTTAAAACTGATACCACAGAGTAGTCCTGGATCATGACTTAAAATTGATACCACAGAGTAGTCCTGGATCATAACTTAAAACTGATATCATAGAGTAGTCTTGGATCATGACTTAAAACTGATACCACAGAGTTCTATCCAGTATGACACTAAACTGCTACATCTGTCTGCCATGACATGAAACTAGCATCCAGAGTCCACTAAGATTATAAACTAGTTTGCCTCTTCACAGTATGCTATGACTATAAATTAGCAATGCACTGTCTGCTACGATGCTAAACTGGCACCGTCCAAGGGGTTATGACGTGAAACTAATCCACAACAGTCTGCTAAGACTATAAACTGGTGACATCATCAATGACAAGGAAAAACTTGAAAAGATGTGTCGCTATAATCGGCTGTTCATGTTCCACAAAGACTTGCTGCATGATTTATCTCATAGGCTCTAATAAAGCTAATGCTATTCATGATTCTGTCTGCTTTGAAAATTGCACGCAATGACTCCATCTCCTTGTTTAAAGTGTTTAGCTGGTTTTCTTGTCTTCTTGGAGTTATGTTTGTAGGATGACATTTCTGAGGCGTTCATGCATAGATGCACTTCATCATGACAACAAGGTATCACATTTTTCCTGACACACATGACTGGTTTAATCAATCTGTTCATAAGTACATTTTCGACTCCCGATGCATCCCCTATTTCCCCATCATGCTTCCCTTAGCCTATTCAATTACCCCCCCCTTGATACATTCTGCTCACCTCAAAACTCTTGATACACTGTTGCACACTGTAACTCTCTAAGCAGTTGCGATGCAAAACATGATACACAGTACATGATGCAAAATGCAAGTGCTCAAACACAAGGATGGCACAAAAAGCAAACTCTTTCAAAAAGTTCGAGAAAAGAAAAAAATAAAGAAAAAGGAAAAGACAAAATAAAGAGAAAAGAAGAAAAAAAAAGAAAAGAAAAAGCACAAAAGGTGAAAGAGCAAAATGCATAGAAAAGGTCTTCATGACCTTGTTGACATCATAAACAAAAGACTATTGGCCATATTCATACAAGGCCATATTCATACAAGCCCCAGGCGAGAAGGCAATTGTCTTGAAAAACAATTACACTTGTGTCTCAAAGAGACCATGTTGCACATCATCACGTGGCTTTGGCTATTTACAACGGGCCTCGTAAACACTCTATAAGAGTCCCGTTTCTCCAAAGAACACACTTCCTATGTCTTAGCTTCGAGTCTTATCTTCGAGTCTGCTGAACATTGGCTATGGACAAGGACCAAAATACAGCTCATTCGCATGAGAGCACTCCTCTCCCATAATCCTGATAGCAATCATAACCCTTGATCAACTCCCGACTTCCCCCAGTTACAATCCCTTGCATCTTGAACCACATCCCCTCAATCCCATGTACTTTTGAAAATGATGCGATAATATCCAACCAAGGGCTGATGGTTAATGTTTGGTACTTGTTTGTTCATGGTGTTTGCACTTCTTTGTTGATGCCTCTCGAGTGAATTCCTCTAGATGTCAATAAAGAGGGGCCAATGAAACACCACTAATTTTGGCCTAGCACTTTTAGACAAGAATCAAGCTAAGTCATGCTATTGCCCAACATGAGTACAACGTGACCAAACTTGGAGGCCCCCAAAACAGCCCTTGATGGCCCATGATTCAACAAGCAAGGTTCCCCTGGGGCCCACAGGTGACTACACCAACTTTTAGCATCTAGAATCAAAAGTTTTAGGTTCAAAATATTTGGTTTTGGCTAAGTACACTTTAGTTACTTTCTCAGACGCTGCACAGCCTAAGGATCATCATCACCAACTTTTGGAGCCCCGAAATTGAGTCAAAATAGGCTGAAATTGAGCACAAGGATCTCCATGACCTTCAGCAAGGACCCCAGTAGCTCCTAGCCTCCAAAAAATCAAGATTTGGATCTCAAATGTGCCATTTTGACTTGGTGATGCGGGGGTTACTTTTTCAAATGTTGCACAACGTAAGGATCAACGTCACCAACTTTTAGAGCCCCAAAACTGAGCCAACATGACTTGATTTCAAGGGTGTAAGTCATTCTTAGGGTTCACTATTGATAACTATGGGTCCCAACCTTCAAAAATTCCAGATTTCAGCTCAAAATTGCAAGTTTTGGAGGACACATTGTAGGTCACACTGCAGGTCACGCTGGGCAGTCAAATTTCTTTTGTTGTACATTTCATTATAAATCCCCATTTGTGGGCATGTCAAGCTTCCATGGTCTAAATTAAATGTACTTTCCTGGCTTTGAATAACCCACGAATTGTAAGATGCAATGTACCTGGTCAAGAATGCAACTATCCAACACACATCCAACTCGTGCCAACTATCCAGCACACATCCAACCCGTGCCAACTATCCATGGGACACATGTCGCTAGATCTACTTTCCTCTCATCTCATAGCTGTTGATTCCATTCTTGGATTTCGTGGCTGAGCCCAACCCAACCCTATAAATATTCTATCAATTCACATAAATTAGGGAGGAAAAAAATTGGGAGGCAAAAATTGGGAGGCAAAAATTGGAGAGATTGGCAATTCTGAGAGAGGACAGAACCTGCAATCCTTGGGCACTCAGCACACCTGACTGTTGGCATCCAAGAATTTCTCACATTCATCACATCATATCATCGCATCATCGCATCATATCATCCTGGGGCTAGACGTTTGACTTTCCATCCACATGTGTGCAACTATGCTTTGACCAGTGCACATTTTTTTTAAAACAATATAATACAGTTTCATTATTGCCTTTCATTTACATTATTTACTTTGGTTTATGCTTTGTTTATAATATAGCTCTATTTACACTTTATTTATAATTCAGTACACTCTGTTTACATTTCATATTGCTATTTGTATTCTGTTTACATCCCCTTTACGATAACCCCAACGCTAGCCGTAGCTTACGCTCGGGGAAGTCCTTGGTTGATTTGTGTGCAAATCATCCAAGGAACTCTACCTTCATTTCCTTTTCCAGCTCACCCTCAAGCGAAGGTAGGGTCAGTTATGGCTGCCCAATGATCTCTCGGTGTCTATTTCCCTTTCAGCCTTACACTGACAATTTTGGTCAGTACAGTGCACATGAAAGATTTGATTGTGGGAATGCCTTAGGATAAGGAACTTAACTAATCTAACTAAGAGATATGTAAGTGGATCCTTCCCATAGTAGGCTCATGCCATTTTTGCCCTTGCATAACCTCAATGAAGAAGTTTGTGGGTCCCATAATTGATTAATGGTTATGAAAAGTTAAGGACCTAATTTGGAAGAATCTACCTAGGAATTTCAACACATCAAACTAAGACATTGAACAAGACGTGGAAAGTGGCAGTGAGGTGAGTTATGGAAAGCATAGTTGGAAGAGAGAGAGAAAGTAAAATCAAGTTCTGAATTGTGGTCATGTGAAGTCTCTTTTGGATTTTATGGTTAAATGACCTGATAAAGTCTATCCTTAGTTCAGATCAAAACCAAAGTAACTTTGCATGAACACTCTAAGACCAGTCCACCCTCTCAAGACATAATAATGCTTCCATAGATCAAACACCATTCCTTATTAGAGAAGAAAAGAGAAGTAAGAAGTGAGAAATGGCCTTAGTTAGAGGGGACCTTTAAGCATGGGTAACATGTCTTTCTAATCCCATAACCAGTTCTTGTAGCCCATTATTTTGTCCAAGGAGTGTGCTTTGAGTTCTTGTTGTTGTTTTTGACATTATATGTTTTTATGTATTTTTGGATGAGAACCACACCATGCAAAGACTTATTAACTTCATGTTATTAGTTGATATGGAATAGTAATAAATCCATGAAAAACACTCATACACTCAAGTGAGTAGAAAAGTACAAAGAGCATTGAGTCCCCTTGAAGTCACACCCTTATTAATCCATTCGATCTTTCCCAAGTTTGAAAACTACCAAGGGAACAAGTTTGTTAAGGTTTTATTAATGAAAGGGACATCATATTTCTAAAGCCAAGAACACCATAGATTGTTGTGGATGGGTGGATGATGTGGACTCACTACTTATTCCATGAAAAAGACACTTTGTCTTAGCTATTAATATTAAAATTTAAAAATAGACACCAGGCATTAGCAACCAAAAAAATTAAGTACAAACCACTATTAGTAATAGCTACATTATCGTTGTGTCCTATTGGCAATCAAGTAGTTTATTAGAAAAACACAAGAAAACCAAACCACAATAAAGCAAAATATAGAAGAAATTGGAAAATATTTAAGAAATATGAAACATACTAAAGACATTGTAAAACAAAAAATGATGTAAAAAAAAGTGTAAAAACAAAAAGGTGTAAAAAAAGTGTAAAATAAAAAAATTAGAAAAGTACCTAATAGTTCTTGGTTCAAGATAGGGAATCTTCTCCATGACTAAGTTCATGGCTAGGACAATAACTATTAAGTGGGCTGGATGACTCCATGCATTTTTTGAACCACTAGGTGTTCTTTGGTTTAGTGGCTATATTGTAGACCCAATTTCACACACACTATCACTCCTGAAGTTTGTTGTGGGTTGGTGTAGGAATCATGTTGACACTTAGAGTTTCCAACCCACACTTACATCCTTTGTTATTACTAGTAATGCATGGAATGTCCTATCTCTCTTCAATGATTGGTTTAATTTTTACATTTTGTGTTGGAGTCATGACAGCTATTGGCTCTTGTGTAGGATTGGGAGACATTATTTCTGCAAGGAAGGACATTTCACTAGATTGGTCTTGTGTTGGGTTTGATGAGCTAGTAGACCTATGCATCTTATTCACATGAGTAGGAACCATCCAAAAGAAGGGATGTTTCCTAGATTTCTATTGAGATCTATTAATAGGATTATTTTCATGTATATTTATAGCATAAGTGACATTCCTTCATTGATGATGTAGTACATCTTCTTCTTACATTTTTGGCAGTGACATATGATGAAGAGAAGTATGAGAGTAGTGAGGATGTGCTGAAGGATAAGAGGTGCGAGATGGTGATCCCACAAGACATGCTATGGGTTGATGATATTTAAGAGGATGGTAGTAGTGATTTGATGTAGAGGAAGTAGAACTAGTTGAGAAAATAGGTTGCTAAACATAATATCCATGAGGGTTTGGCTAGCAATAAGGGCACTATTAAAATGTTGATGGCCTCCCCCATGATTGTGAGTTTTTCCACTATTGTTGATAGTAGTGTTGAGGTTGATAGGAGGTCCTACTAGGATAGTACTATTGGTTGTAGAATTGCCTGTAATTATCTTGTGGATATGGAATTCTCCTAGGATTTTTCTTTTCCACAAACTTAGGGTTCAAAGAAAATGCTCCAGACTCTTGTAGATGCAACATGACTGGGCAATAGCCTTATGGATGTTCATATTGGTAAATGTCACATCCATCATCTTCTTCTATACTTGAGTTTGTAACCTCTTTTACTATCATCATTTTTCTTGTTTGTTGATAAGTGTTCCTACTTGTTTCATTGATTTTTTCCTCTTCTTATTTGGATCACTTGATTCTTGCACTAACTTCTCTCCTATGATTTCCAAGTAGGTTGTAACTTTTTCATTCATCAACACCCACATCTTATCTAGCTTTGCTTCAAGCTTAGTGATAGCCTTTTGTATTGGCAATGTTTTTTGTGAAGTCAACACATGAAGAGCATCTTCTTTTTCCTTATCATTCTTATGGACTTCTCTTCTTTGATGAGTTGGATCCCAATTATATTCGTTAACACTTTTCCTTTTGCATAGCTCTCCTTCTTCATTCACCACCTACTCCACTAGCCTTTGTATTTGATGGGTTCTCAATTTGGAAAGTTTTCCTTGGGTGTAGATGCCAAGGATCTTCCTCATTTGGTTACAAATCCCATCTACGATGTGGAGAAGCTACTCTTTTTGAAAAAACCAATGACTTGAACATGTATGTAGAAGAGAATAGTATTTTTCCAAGGGCACATCCAAGGATTCATGATTTCCTTGCTTCCATCCTTGGATTTTTTTTCTTAGATTGGACTCTCTCTCATAGGTTTGGTATTTTTCATTGAAAAGCTCAACCATTGTGGACCATTGATGGATTGAATGCAGCTCTAACGATCTATAGAAACTTTTAGCTTCTTCTATGAGTGTCTTGGGGAAGAGCTTAAGCTCTTACCACTTACAATCAATATTTTTCAAGGAGCACACATCATGGAAGTCTTGTAAGTGATGTTATGGATTAGAATTATAGCCTCCCTTAAATTTAGGAATGTTGTCCATATCAAGCCATTTGATGTAGCTGTCCCTTTGATGCCTTTGGGGTATTCTAATTGATCATAAATGTTTTTCATGCTCCTAGTCACCAACAAGGGTTCATCATCATCAGACATGTTGTGGTGATGATTTCTATTTCTTTTTGTCTAATAGTGATGGTCTCACCTATGTTCATGCTGATGATCTTATCTAATTCTATTTCTACCCTTATCTTGACCCTTATTTCTATACCGACATTCATCTTTGTTAGAACTAGACATTGAAGAGGAAGAGGAGGATGGTTAACTGGAAGAATTGCCATGGCTCCTATAGTTCTTCCAATGATCCCTTGGTGTATTATTTCTAAATTCAGAGGAGGTCCTAGGCTTTGAGGTCCTTCTTGTTCTAGGACTTGTTCCATCTCCTCTAGAATTATCTACCTTAGGTGAATGTAGTTCTTGAGTGTAGTTAGGGTGAAAATGAGCATATGAAATCCCTACATGAGGTTGTTCACTCCAACTTTCTTTAGTATAGATCCTATTAGTTCTCCAATGAATGTTCTCATCATACGATGCATTATTGGTGCTATATGAAGGAGACATTCTTTTAATTAATAATGTGTGTGGATTAAAATACTAATATTTTCAAAAAGATAAATCATTAATGCTATTAAAGTGATCATTTAGTGATTTTCACTATTATCCTAGATAGTG
The DNA here is from genome assembly GCA_015680685.1 of Gnetum montanum. Taxonomy (NCBI): domain Eukaryota; kingdom Viridiplantae; phylum Streptophyta; class Gnetopsida; order Gnetales; family Gnetaceae; genus Gnetum; species Gnetum montanum. Next base: position 625,993 of record MNCI01031112.1, read on the forward strand.
CACGTATCTAACTAAAGTTCCAAGCAATGGTGCCAATGTTGAATAGTGAGTATACCCTATGCCTAACCATATGAATCATTAGCGTTCACTCAGTGATTTGGTCGAATTCCAAATACTTTAGGTTTCATTAGTGCACTGGTCTAGGAGGTGAAATTAACATTACAATCATTGTCTTTCCAGTTAAACTTGTAAGGTACAAGGTATGGTTAAGTATAATTGAGGCATACAATTTTTATCATTTTTATGTTTTATGTTTTATGTTCTAAGTCATCAAAGAATAAAGAATAAGGTTAAAGTATTTAATGCTAAACTAATCTAACAACTAGCTAGCACCTAACTAATCCTAACATAAGCATCTGTTCCCACTTTCTGTACATATATTAAACATGTATAACACCACTGGTTTACCAAACATCAAGCATTACTGGGATTACTAAGCATTACACATGCTCGAAGTGGTTGAACTTATGTTTGCTATTTAATTACCATTAATTACTTAATTACTTAAAACATTAAAGGAAATTGCTTAAAATATTAAATAAATAAAGAAGATGATTAGTCTAGTCCAAGTGCTACAAGGTTTGATTAGAAAGCTCATCTTTATTGTTGCACACACTAAAGTGCTTAGGTACAATAGTGCTCAAATAAAGATTTGTACACTCTTTAACTCATACTGTGGGAACTTAGAAAATATTGTAACCTCTAAATGGAAAAAATATAATAACTTTTTTAAAATTATGGAAGAGATGCCATAAATGCAGCAGGTAGGCACACATTTATAAGGAAAATAGGGAGCCTTGTCGATAGGTACGCATCAATGGGTCAAACCCTACATCGATGGGATCATGTTGACAAGATCTTGTCAACAGGGTTGCATCAATGACATCCCATCGATGTGGCTAGACCATGCGACTCATCATAGGGGTTGGTGATATTGAATTATGAATTTTATTTTGCCTTGTTTTTTGTGTTTTTGCTATTTTCTTTGAAATAGCAAGCCTAATTTTGTCATTTTTAAATAAGAAAATGACATGGAATTTTTGGTTTCTAGGGTTATGGATTTGTTGTTTACTTCTTACTAGTTGAACTGGTTATGGAATCACTAAAGTTTGACCTATGGTTAATTTTTTATGAATTTTTCCATAGACCAGTGCATAATGGAATTTTGGGTTTTCATTGTTTTATCCCCTTGAAACTAGATAGTGTTGACACTGTAAGAATTTTTTTGCCAATGTCCCAACTTCTTGGAGATGTCTAAGACCATCTGGGAGGGTTTGGTGTCAATCCCAAAAATTTTAAAAAAATTTTCATATGTTTTTCTAGTACTCTATTGTAGCCATTTTTAGCTAGTTTGGGTTTTTTATGAAATTTCAAAGTATTTTTAGGTTGTTGTGTGAATTTTTCCTAGGCTTGATACTATAATGTATATATTAAATTTTGTTTAATTTTTATGTATGCATAGTACTTAGACGTAGAAAATTTTTTTTAGTGCAAATTTGTCATTTTTAGTTGATGTTAACTTCCCCATATAGTTGCAGTATTGACTATTGTAACTACAAATCCCCTAGACTGTATGGGCAATGTTGGTCCATTTTCAATATTTTTATGGTGATGTTTAAGGTGATGTTTAAAAGTCCCTAAAGTTATTTATAGGTTGTATTTTTGTTTTCAACATTCACTAAAAATTTTCAAAAATTTTCAACAGGCCTTCCTAGAGTTTTTATTACAGCTAATTTCAACGTAAACTAGGATTTATAGCCAAAATTTTTTTAAGTTCAATTTGGAATTTTGCAACTGTTATTATAGGTTAGGTTTCAGTATAGGCTAATTCTCATGGTTTAAAAATTTTCACAAAATTTTCTGCAATTTTTATGCATTTTTCCATCATGAAGTTGCCATCGGTGTTCATGGGCTATTTGGCTTTTTCCTCAATTTTTGGTAAGTGTTGTTTTTGGTTTTCATGGTTGTAAGTGGTGTATTTTGTTGTTTGGTTTGATGTGAAAACACTGACATTATGGCTGTAATGTTTTGGTTACTTAATGGTTGTTAAATTTTAGTTATGGTTATGTAAGGTTTTAATGGTCATGGTTGGGTTGTGCAAGGCCTTCTTGAAATCCATCTTGGTGGTGATTGAGTTGGTTGGGCTCTTATGTTGCATCCAAACACTAAGGCCCAACACACCACATGCCAACATGGTGTTAGAACATGGCTCCTTGTGGTTTAGATTGGGGACAAAAGAGTTCCTAGCCTTCTTGTTATAGAATTTTGGTATGATGGTGTGGTCACATTAGGCATCTTATACAATGGTTGTCATTGTGGAAACCTTACTACTCTGTTTTGTTAGTTTGATCATCAAATTCATAGTTGGCAATCCTAATAGATGTGTTGAGGGTGTAAAACTTGATAGCATGTACATTGGAGGCACCCGTAAGCTGTTCAAAATTTGGGACATGCTTCAGTTCATCCAATATAATGCCAATAACATGTTATTGGATGGTCATTGCATCAACACATTATTTTAGAATCCTCTCGGTACCATCTATCATGTGGAAGGGTAAGCATAACTTTAAGTTTTTGTTTTACTAGTTTACTTTTGATTTTATTAGGCCACTTAGTTTTTATGATTTTTGCTTGGGTTGGCATGCTTGTAGGTATAGGGTAGATGATCAAGGGTTAATCAGGAGTGACTAGCTCTTGCCCTTGGCCCATATAGCATTGGAGGTCTTTGCCAAAATCCCTGTAGTAAGGCTTGCAGTGATGGAGTAGCTCAAAAGTAACTTTGGCAAGTATACCTTATGCTATCCCCAAGCTTACTAAAGCTTCTTAGCTAACAGGACAACCCATTATTGGTGGCATAAACCAAATTTTAGTACATATACATAGATACCACTTAGGGTCCCCACGCTACCTTCTCCAAGTAGGAAAAGTAAGAATGCTTATTTTTGTTTATTTTTGTTTTTATTTTTTGTTTCATGCCATGTCAACATTTTCTAGTTTTATTAGAGTGGCCATAAGTGTTATTTTAGTTTGTTATATTTAATGTTTATCATTTATTATATTATTTTTGTGTTGTATGATGTGCCTATGAAAAATATAATGGATTATTTTTGTTGTATTGTAGGGGTTGCATCATCATCCACCTTTGCCATGATTGCTTCAGGATGTGCTGAGGAGATACTTATCCTTAATTTTGGTGAGTTGGATGTAGCATAGCATTGGTTGACCAGCCAAGCACCTAGGGAAATCCAAGCGAGGATTGCCAGTGTAGGTTTTCTTGACTTGTTAATGGCTCTTATCCCAATCATTCCTATCCCTGAGATGGTGAATGTCATCACCTACTTTAACAAAGGAGTGAAGAAATTCATTACTCAAGTTCATGGTGTACTTGTCACCTTGGCCATCAATGAATCTACCATTAGTGATCTCTTTGGCATTCCTTGTGAGGGGATGAAAATTTCCACTAAGCTAGGGAAGAGGTGGACCACTAAGAAGAGGTAGAAGCATGGCTAAATACTCATTGCAACCACTTTGGATTGACTTTGAGTGATTGTTAGGTCATAGAGGCAAATGGGATGTACCCATTATTCTGATCCTAGGATTTCTTGAAGCTGTTTTCATAGAAGAGGGTTTTAGTTATTGAGTAGGCATGGATCATGAGAAAGGTGCTCATGAAGAATGCTCAATTCAATTGAGTTTCTCATTTGATTTTTGGGCTATGAGGGACATTCTTGAATCTTCAGGAGAATCTTGAAACAATATGCCACTTGCACTTTGCATTTTTTGTAGCATATCTTAGGAGGTTAGCAGATTTCTTGGTGGTGCAGAAGGATGGATGATGGGTAAGCCAAGATCCATCCTAGCTTTCTAGGCCTTGCGTAAAATATATATTTCCAACCATGTAGGCTTAGAACCCACTAGAGGATGTTGGGGAATCACTATTTGTTATCTCTAAGTGCTTTAGTGGTGTGCATTGTCCTTCCCTTGATAGCATGGGGAGGGAACCTCAAGTTATTAGTGAAAATGTTTAGAAGGCAAAGGAGTTTCGTGCTAAAGCTGAGGAGTAGCTAGAGAAAAGTTGAAGAGGCCTATTGTTGTAGAGACAACACTAGTTGTTGAGAAACCTACAAAGAGGAGGATCGTTATTAAACTTGGCCAAATGTATCATGTGGTTGCAGGTATGTTTTATTTGTGTTATCTTTGTTTAAGTTATTTGGTACTTATGTTTCATGTTATATGACTATGTTGTTGTCTTGTTTTAGGCAAAATATGCTAAGAGGTTCTATGTTTTATCTTTGCTGTTCTTGTAGGTAAACAATAAGAACTAGTGGCCCAAGTAGTAGCAATAGAGGTGGAATAGAAACTAGTGGCCCAAGTAGCAGTAACAACATCCTGACTAGTGTTAATCTCGAGGAAGTGGATTGGGCCCACATGACTGAAGACCAGATTCTCCACCATTTGGAGGTTGGTGTTTGGAGCTTTCCCATAGAAGATATAGCTCTGAAGTCTTCCTAGTTTTACTTTTTTGTTAAATTATTTTATTTTCTTTTATTATGTTTTATTTTAGTTGAAGTTGTAGTTAAGTTTAATTTCTTATTATGTTAATTACTAACGAAACTTTTATTGTGTTAACATAGGTACTAGGTGATAATAGTGGCCCTAGTGGTGATGATGTTGGAGATGCTTCTCCTTCACCTCATTGCACCCTAGTTCCATTTGTTTAATCATGTCTTTAGTTACTTTGTCGTTGATGATGTGGCTAATGTTAGCCATTATTTATTTGTGGGATGGTTATTATTATTTTTATGTTATTACTACATAGTGTAGCTATGGCTATCAGACTCTTGTTTATTATATATTGCATTATTGATTAAACTATGTTTACAATGTGTGACTATGACTATAGGTTATGGAAATTTTGATTATTATTATTTTAAAATTTTAATTTTGCTTATATGTTCTAGCATTTTTAGTTTTATGCATTGTATGTGTTTCACATTTTGTACATGTTATGAGGCTACATTGGTTAAATCATGCAGGTATAAGGTAAAATTTGATAAAGTAAATGCAAATTAATTAGGCCAACAAAAATGTAAACTAAGGTATAAGGGCTATAATGAAAAGAAAGAAGGAATAGGCTACAATGGTATTACTAGTTTAAGGCCTTGATAATCCCTGCGTTGCCAGTTTTAGGCCATGGCAGGCTATTGTGTTTTGCTAGTTTTAAGCCTTAGTAGGACCATGTGTTAAAAGAACATTTTTTGTAAGTTTTATGTTTTACAAATTTTTATAGATTTTTCAAGCTTTAAAATTTTTGTCGTATTTTTAGATTTTATGTTTTGAAATGGATAAGGCATAATAATGTAAATTGTAAATAAAAGTAACTTATAGGTTGTGTGCTAAATAAGCCTAAAACAAGGTAAAATAAAGCAACAGAAAAATGCTACATGTAAATAAAGGTTAAATTAGGCTAAGAAAATAAAAGGGAAGGATACATGGTTGTGTGCATAAGGGCAAGTAAATAGGAAACATACATCAATTGCACAAGTGTTTCCTAATCTTTGAAAGAATAGGAAAAGTGTAGGGTCTTCATTGCATGATCTTGTATTAGCCATTTCCTTTGCTAACCATGTTGAAGGGGAGATTGTACCATGGTGCATCCAAGGTTCCATTGTTATCCATTTAGGCCTCTTCCACTCTATTAGGCCTTTGAATTTCATCATTGATAGTAGGAGTTTCTTGCTAGAAATCCACTTTAGACCCTTGTTCTATGTCAATGTTGTTGACTGCCAAGGGAACTACACTATCTCCATGGATAATTATTTCATCTCCCTTGTAAGGTAGGTGAATTTCTTGGTGGATGGACAAGGAAAAAACTTGTAATTGAGCTAGACAAGGCCTCTCTAGAATGAAATTGAATCCTGGTGTTTCTTCCATCACCAAGAAATTGATTGTCATGGGGAATTATTTCCCCACTATGAAGTCCAAAGAGATTGAGAATTTAACTGCAACCTAAGATCTGTTAAAGAATTTAAGAGTAGATGTTGGGGTATGTTGCATGTGTTTTGCTAGGCTCAAACATTCAACAATGGTATAAAATATAACATTAGTGGAAGTCCCATCATCCATGTGCATCCTAGGTACTTTGTATTACCTCACTGTTATCATTATGAAGAGAGTAGTCTTCATTGTCTTGCCATTGTGGGGATTGGTCTTCACCTTGCTGTCACATAACAGTGGTGACATTGACTTCATTTCTTTCCTTGGTGAAGGTGGTACCATCACTACATGAATGGACTCTTCACTAGTAGGGATGTCCTTGTTAATAGGGATATAAGTCAACATTTTTACTTGGGCCTCACGGTAAGCAGTGGAGGTCATTACTAGGTTGTACAAGTTAAGGGATGTGTTCTTTTGTTTCAAACACTACTCAACCTATTTCATTGCATTGAGGAAGTCTTTTTCATTGGGTTTTGGCTTCTCATTGTTATTGAATTTGACTTCCTCCATGAGCCCCAAGATGCAAATTTCATTTTTGAGTAGTGAAAACACCACAAAATTTTGGCCTAGCACTTTCAAACAAGAATCAAGCTAAGTCATGCTACTACCCAACATGAGTACAACATGACCAAACTTGAGAGCCTCCAAAATAGCATGAAATGACATACAATGGACTGATCAATGGAGCAAGCAAGATCCTCTTGGGGCCCATAGGTTACTTTACCAACTTTCGAAATCCAGATTCAAAAGTTTTAGGCTCAAAATGCTTGGTTTTGGCTAAGTATACTTTGGCTACATTTTCTTACGCTGCACAGCGTCAGGCTCAGCGGCACCAACTTTTGGAGCCCCAAAATTGAGTCAAAACAGGCTGAAATTGAGCATAGGAATCCCCCATGACCTTCACCAAGATCACCAGTAGGTCCCAGCCTCTAGAAAATCAAGATTTGGGCCTCAAATGTGCCACTTTGACTTGGTGACGCTGAGGTTATTTTTCAGATGTTGCTTAGCATAAGGCTCAGCGTCACCAACTTTTGGAGCCCTGAAACCAAGTCAAAATAGGCCAAAATCAAGCACAGGGACCCCCCATGACCTTCACCAAGGTCCCCAACAGGTCCTAACCTCCAGAAAATCAAGATTTGGGTATCAAATGTGCCACTTTAATTTGGTGACGCTGGGGTTATTTTTTAGACGCTACTCAGCGTAAGGCTTAGCATCATCAACCAAAACAGGGCCAAAACGACATCCAAATCAGCCCAAATTTGGCACACAGAACCCTCATGACCCATGGCATGCAGATCCACTCTGAAAATGGGTCTCAAAATGGACTATTTTTAGGTCATATGCTGTTAGTGACGCTGACGCTGACGTTGGATGCTGATGCCAGAACAAGCTGCGCACACATCAGAGCTAGATCCATGCACATTGGAGGCTTTTGTAGCATCAAAAATAGCATAGAATTGCAGATCCGAAGGCCAAAAATCTAGATCCACTCTTGTACCTTAGCATTCTTTGTACATTTTTGCATTTTGTAGCGTATCAAGCTCTTACACTGTAGATTACACACATCAGCGTAAGAGATCTTGGTCACACTACACGCTGTACATTGTAACATTTCACGCATCTGGTCAACGCACACACCTATCACCCGATCTAAAGTTTTCTCACCCCGCAGCCACTGATCTTCTCCCAGATCCGAATCTCATGCCTAAAATCCTATAAATCTCCTATTTTTCCACTAGGTCAAGGTTTGAAAAATCTGAATCTAACACACTTAGGAGATCTGGGCATCAATCTCATATGCTAGGCTTCATATAGACTGGACACTGTACACCTACAATCCAAAAACTTGCATCTTCCCAACATTCGTTCTCATCCATCGGGGCTAAACGTCCGCCTTGCGATCACTCCGCAACTACGTTATGACTGGTGCATATTTTAATTGTTTATCAATACAAATAGTTTGCATTATTGCTCAAATTCCTGCTGTTTACATTATTTTTCCTGTTCACATTTTTTCCTATTTTTGTTATTTAAGTAGTTTACATTCGTTTTTATTTTGTTTACGTTCGGTTTCTTTTACATTTGTTTACATATAACCCAAAGTACCACGATTGCGTATGTTTGGGGAAGTCCTCAATTGATCCGCGTGTGGACCATTCAAGGCACTCTACCTCTGTTGATTTCTAGCATGCCCTTAGGCCAAGGTAGGATCTTACTGTTTCATCCGTAGATCTCTCGATGTCCATTCATTCTAGCCTCTCATCGACGATTTCAGACGGTATAGTAAAATGATGCTAGAAGGAGGGCCGTTTCTCTATTAGATCTGCCTCTTAGCATCCCAGATCTAGCATTCACATGTTGCTATGATTGTCAGCATTCCTATGCTGCCTTGTTCCCAGCATTCAAGCACTGTTTCCTGCTTATAAATCCTGTTATCTAGTTCAGACGCTGTTTCAGAATTTTCTAGACACGTCCCTACTTGAATCATAGCGTCCTGCACCTTCCCTTCTTAGATCCAGATGCTGCCCACAGCATCCTACACTCCCTGCTGGTTGCAGACATTTTTTACAACGTCCATCATCCTTATTCCTCTTTTTTGACACTACTCACAACGTCTAGATCTAAGTTTTCTTCTCAGACGTTGCGTCCAACACTTAGTTTTCTTACCTAGATGTTGGTCACGCTGACGTTGGTCAAGTTGACGTTTGGTCGTGCTGACGCTATGTCCAACACTTAGTTTTCTTACCCAAACGTTGATCACACTGACGTTGGTCAAGCTAACATTTGGTCAAGTTGACGTTTGGTCATGCTGACATTAGTCACGCTGACGCTACGTCCAACACTTAGTTTTCTTACCCAGACGTTGGTCAAGCTGACGTTGGTCACGCTGACATTGGTCAAGCTGACATTTAGTCAAGCTGACGTTGGTCAAGCTGACATTTGGTCAAGCTGACACTCCTTCATACTCTCTTCAACACTTAACCATATTTTTTTTCTTTCTTTCGCTTACGCTGTTACATCTGGACACTTTGACAATGGACCCTATGCACACCAACACCACTGCCATGCCCGTTACGAACTTTGGTACTACAATCTCAGGTCCCATCACTGCCACTGAGTCCATAGTTGCTCTTGGCATGATGAATCCTTAGGGTCCATCTCTTCGGTTACTGAGACTACAAGGTAGGGATCCCACGTTCACATCCTGACTCCCGAACAATATAACTTTATTTGTATTAAAATCCAAGCTAACTTGGCCTTTAACCAAGCCGAGTTGGAAGCAAAGAGACACTATGAGCTAGTTTACAAAGGAGGCCATGACTTCATTCCCACCACCTATGATGTCATCCCACTTACTGAATCCCACCATGAACTCTTATCACAACTCCTCATGGCCAGGAGCCAAACCTCACGCCAACGCACTATAGAATCTCAAAATGGAGATGAGGAAGATAATTTCGTGATTCAATCCGAACATAGGGATTCGTACCATACTCTCAGTCCACATACTTACGTGAACTCGTTATTTCACCCATTCATAGGAGAGACCATGTCTCTTCATACAGTTAAAAGCACTCAAACACGTGCCCCAACAGGAAGTGCCCACTCTTATTCCCACTCTCCCTACGACCGATACTCCATTCAACGTACCCATCCCCACTATTCCTTCGGTCACCACATTATCCCCTCTCCTATAAGTACAACCCCGACAACCCCCCTCTCAAACTAATGTAGGAGCGAATTTCCCACCCCAAGTAATTGGGATGCCATCTATGATACCTGCTTCCACATCTACACACTTCATTCCACGAGTGCAGGTTCATACCACATCCTTGGCTCCTCTAGTGTAACACCAGGTAAAAAGTTTCCCTTCACAACCCACAATTGGCCAATGTCCTGCCGCTGTTGCTCAACAACAACAACAACAACAAAAAAAACAACCTACACCTTATGGTATGCCACCCTTAGTAGCACCCACTGTAAATATTCCACTAGTGCAACCTCCGACCACTCAACTTTCTTCTTTCCCACCCACTGTACAACAATCTAACTTGCATACTACACAACATAACCAACCTCCTGCTTCACCTAGTGTCCAAGACTGGGCTGAAGCTAACAAAATGATGCAGGAGCTAGTAGATGAGGTAAAACACCTCAAAACCACTAATAATGAAGAGCTTAAAGTATTAGACTTTTACCAAGATGATCCTATTAGCTCTTTGGTACCACCATTAACCTTTCCCAAAGGAGTTTCTTTGCCTCAACTAGCTAAATAAAATGGGGAAGGAGACCCCAACGTCCATCTTGTCACATTTAGACTAGAATGCGTGTTGCTTCAAGCCTAGCCCCATGCAATCTTGCGTGTGTTTTCCATGTCCCTCATTGGCAGAGCATTAGACTGGTACCGAGGCTTGCCTTGTAACTCCATATCTTCTTTGGAGGATATCTTACACCAGTTCGTTACCAGGTTTAAATACAACTTGAAACTTGAAGCAACCTTGGATAGTCTGATACAGGTAAAACAAGCACCGCTTGAACCTGCACAAAAATTTATCCAAAGATGGAGTGCCGCACTCAACAAAATTCATGAGCCAATCCCAGAAACATACCTTCTTACGATTCTTAAGGGGGCTATGAATGATTTTGTCAAATCAAAACTGTACTATCTAAATGCGCGCACTCTAAGCCAAACTTTTTTACAGATTTAAAACATAGAAGAGGCAGCCCAAAATAGCCATGACCCTGCTTACGTAGCCTTTAAAAACCAACACACTAAAAAAGATAAAGAAAAGGCTAAAGCAATAGTAGCAGCAGTAGCGGAGACTCAACCTACCAATGTGGGATAGTAAGGCAGATCACCTACTGCTCCCGTTAACTATGAAAGAACCACTCCTACACACACACTTGAATCATCTACCATGTAAGCTACTAGCACGGGTGATGCATGTACGTTTGAAAGGAAAGACCCTGCTCAATACACACCGCTCCCCAGGAAGCCTTCCCAGTTGTTAGATCAACTTTTGAAGGCTGGGGCCATTAAACACAAGTAGTTGTCTCTAGCGGCAGTCCAGAGACACGACCAAATTCTGTGAATTGGTCAAAAACCCAAGCTTGGAAACTCCAAATGAGCCTCCTATTCTAAGAGGCTTTAGACTAGATCGATTTTGCGAGTACCATCAACGGAATGGGCATGGTACTGATTATTGTTTCACCCTCAAACAATACATACAACGTATGATTGATAGGGATGAAATAACATTTGACGATGCCAATCTGTTAAACCGCAGAATCAATCTATGGGTGTGTACAAAGATCCCCTTAATACTAAGGAAGCTCCTTACATTATTAACACGATCCATGTCGGAAATGAGCAAGGTATGCCTACAAAACCTTTCGTGATTTGTGTCCCTCCTACAGCTTCAACATCATCCCCACAATCTTCGTATCCCACATACAATCCGCCTACACCTACAAAGCCATTTTTCATTCGTGTACCCCCTGTCAATGCAATCGTAAATGTACAACTGCCTACCCGGCCCACTCCTTTTGTGGTCTGGGTGCCACCCGTAGTTGCAACCATGGAGGTACAACTACAAAACCGACCAACTCCCTTCGTAATCAGGGTACCCAAACACCCTGACACACAATCGTCTCCAACAGTTCAACCGCAACCCCGACCTGCTCCATTCATAATACGGGTCCCAAAACAACCCGATGTTCAAGATCCAGCGGTTCCCCCATGACCTTTGCGAGAACGCCTCACCGATAGACTTACTAGGGAACAGTTGGAAAAAGAACGTCGAAGTCTTGAATTGGGGCCACCGAAACCCACTCCCTTAAATGCTATACCTATGGCTCTGACAACTGACCAGCCAAGCACGAGTCATGAAAGCAAAAAATCAGGAATGCCAGATACATCAAACCCAACCGTCACATTAGATAGCATGAAAACCATTCCACAAGAGATACAGCTGTTGGGTCCAATGGACCAAGTCTCAACCAGCAAGAGCACACCAAATAGTAAAGACTTTGCCAGTACCCTAACTCAAGACACACAGGCACTTAACAAAAAAACACATATTTAAGCTTGTATGACCTAATGATGACTTCTCAAGTTCATTGTGAAGCCTTAGTACGTATGTTAACATCGATTCCAGTCAGCGAAGACTTGCCCGTAAATGAACCTTCCATTCATGCGGTAATGTCTCCATATCGAGGATCAAAAGCTACATCACTAAGCTTCAACACGAATAATATAAAAATAGATAAAAAAAAAGGAGGGGTCACCACTGCACCCATGTTCATAACTATACAAGTAAATCAATTTAAGATGCATAGGGTGCACGTAGATGACGGGGCAGCCACAAACGTGGTACCATACCCTATCATCGAACAGTTAAGGCTAATTGAACAAATTAAACCAACTTCCACGACATTCCTGAAATCATTCACTGGATCATGTGTAGTTGTCAAAGGAATACTAACTTTGGATTTCATAGGAGGGGACCGGTTCCCCATATCAGTTGAATTTGTAGTCGTAGATGAGATGCCTGGTTTTAACTTGATATTGGGACGACCATGGTTAGCCCAATTAAGAGCGGTTTCCTCACCCATCCACCAAGAGATTCACTTACCCTATGAAGGTGGTGAAATCATTATTCATGATGATGCAGCTACACCCAACACTTCTGCACACGTAGGCACAAACCAAGGCTTAGAGGTCGAATTCGATGAGTCTAAACAGGATGACACTACTCTCGAGCCTAAACAAGACACAACACCCATTGACAACCAAAATGATAACCAATCTCCAAATCGTGATCCCCCAGAAGATATGGAAACATTACAAAACGTGGAAGCATCGGAGCATGTTGACATAGGAGTTATTCCTCCAGATGTCTCATGGTTAGAATTACTGTTTAACATAATTAGCGAAGGAGACGCTGAATACAGGATTACACCGACATGCCCAGCACACCATGTCAATCTTCAAAAATTAAAGAAGCTACTCAACTGTTTACACAACACTTGTTCGAAATGACGTTAAACTACTATTGTCTGAAATGACGTTAAACTACAACTGTTCGAAAAGACGTCAAAATACCACATGTCCGCAATGACATAAAACTAGCCACGGTCAGAAATGGCCAGTTCATTTTAAAACCCACTGAAATAGTTCAAATCTCTCTTGTTTTCTTGTGGCCCGAAATGGCCTTAAATTAGAATAAGTTACGTTTCCATTTCCTTTAAAATTACATTCTTTGTTTGCATGCATAGTTATATCCTTGCTTTACAAATTATTATTCCCCTTACATTTCTCCTACACTGTTATCATTTCAGTTACATTCACACTTATATTTACAAACAGTTAAAATAGCAAAATAAAAGAAAATAATAAATATAAAAATAAAAAAAATGTATAAATGTATAAATGGGTAATATCAAATGTTAACATTGTATCATACATGTGTTTTCATGCAATCCACAAAATTTCAAAAAAAATAAAAATAAAAATAAAATAACTAAGCTCACAACAATAACAAGTTAAATTAAACATCAGTGGTAGGAGGGGCTTGATCCCCAAACTCATCCGCATCATTGAGTCCCGCTCCACTAGGGCCAGCCTCATCATCAACATGTCCTTGCATAAAAACAAAATCCTAGGTAAGTAAATTAAAATTTATAAAACACACAAATGAAAGCAATCATCAACAAAACATAAATATACAAGAGAGAACTAGTAAGAGAAATAATAATAAAATGAATAACTACTAAAGTTGTATACCCCATGGGACAAGAATTCCAATATTTGTTTGGAACCTATTAGGTAACGCCAACATTAAAAGGACAGTTTGCAAAAATTATATTAATGTTTTAAGTTACCAAAAGTCATCACACCCGTAAGTGAAGAGTATCACATAGTACCGCACTTGGGGAGACAACTTATGATGCCCTCGGAAAAAAAATTATTTGTGTTGCACCTTGCCAAAGTTACTCAAGCCACCAAAAGTGGGTCACTCACGTTGCAATGACTTACAAGCAACTCACGATGCCAAGGCATGGCGGTTAACTCAGGCTGGCAAGGCAATGGCAGTTAACTCACGCTGCCAAAGGCGTGGCGGCTAACTCATGCTGCCAAAGGCATGGCACCTAACTGAACTCACGCTGCCAAAGGCGTGGCGGCTAACTCATGTTGCCAAAGGCATGGCACCTAACTTAGGCTGGCAAGGCAATGGCAGTTAACTCACGCTGCCAAAGGCATGGTGGCTAACTCAGGCTGCCAAGGCAATAGCGGAGACACCGAATGAGGCCTGGTCCCCAAACTCACTTCACCTACAATGATTAAAAATCTTTGAACGCAAAAAGGGAAAGTAAAAAATAGAGCACCATGAGGTTGCATATGGCCATTGGCCATGTGCTGGTGGGATTTGTTGCTTTATTGCTTTATAAGCAAACGGATTTTTTCAATAGTGGAACAAGCATCCATCCGTCATCATGTTCATGACTTATGACCCATGACGATGACCCTGTTTTGCTTTTTTCTGTTTTCAGCAGAAATACGAAAAAAAAAGAGAGCAAAAACCAGCAATGAACAATAAAGGCGCGTGAATGTGCGAGTCATCGCGGAACCTTTGACGCTCCCAAAGGCAGGCGAATCCATGCAAATGCAATTTTACGCATTTGTTTTCAAAAACTGGGCATACCTTCACCAAAGTGTCCATGCCACTGGTTTCAAAAATGTTCAGATATAAGCAAATTTCGGACGAGTGAACAAATTATCATTTTTGTTAAATGATCATTACTGTAACAAATCCAGAAAAAATGAAATCCCAGACATCGTTCAGAACCAAAACCAGTTCATGGATCATCACTGTTTTTACAGCGTAAAGGATTTCATACACTGTATCCTAAGGCCCTCGGACTAAAGTTAAAATGAAATCCCAGATTTAGCTCTCACAACTTGTTTCAGGTGACAACATTTCATACGGTGAATTTACGCCCTCCTTAGTGAACCCAAAACCTGATTTCTGTATGAACCATACTTGCCCCTTCGGCCTTCGGTTACCATAGTGTTTGTTTATTTATTCGTACTCCCTGGTTTTCTGTGATCCGTCTCATGCCAACGCCGTGAATCTTGATTGCTTGCTTGCCACTTAACAACGAAATGAAATTTCTGGTACATTCAAAACAGGAGAAGATAGAAGATAAGTAAGGCAAGGCAAGGCGACCATTTCAATGTATAAGTACAAATCCAGACAAAATTTCATTGGGAATTATGAAATACGTACCCATTGCTTCTGTAAGCGCTCCTGAATCTGACGCGAAAGTGAAAATTTGTCCAGAATCGCGAATCTCCAGCACATAGAATTTCAGAATTCCTTTCAAGTTGGTCGTCAACATTGCCTGTAATCACGCGTAAAATCCATTTCAAATGTGGATATTGCGGCTTTTTGGCTTTGCAGTGCTGCAAGCCACATTCACATATTTTTCTTTCTATTTTTGGGTGTGTTTTTACATAATTTTGCGTGGCCTTCTCATAACATGTTTCACGTTAAACATGGTTTGTTGATCATTTAAGAATATTGGATATAGATTTGATTCGTCGAACATGTTACTGCATTTTCCTGGCATATGTCGTTTTTGGGCAGTTTTCGCTGAAACTTCGAAAATTTTGTGGCATCTGGATCATCATATATGGTAGTTGATTCAATGATTGAAACAGAAACACAAACCACCCACGATGGCTACGTCTTTGCTGGATTGAATTTGATTCTCAAATGATTTTTTCCACGTCGTTTTCTACTTGTCAATTCCAACACCAGTTTAAGTTTTCTGCTGGCAGATTCAGTGCTTTCAACGGTATTTGTTTTTGACTTAATTTCATGGTACGCATTATTTTTGGTAAAGCTTGTTAGATACAATCTGCTTCAGCCTTTTCTCAAACTTGCTTCTCCTCTCCATGACAGGATATCTCAATGGCAAGGTCATTTTTCAAAAAGATAAAGCCAGTTGCCTTTTAACCTTTTCGTAAATATAATATGAAGTAGGTTATAAATGACAGAGTTTTACAATACTCACGCTTGACAGCCCAAACCCGCCCAATACCACCAACTCATGCTGCAATGGTAGCTAACTCACACTGCCCAAGACAGGGTGGTTAACTCACGCTCATGCTCACATGGTAGTAAGGACCATCACTTACGCTATCCACACCACAAAAATGTAAAATAAAATAAAATATATATATATATATATATATATAAATTCTTTAAATTCTTGTACACACTCATGGCCCAGTACAGCCTTAAACTGCCATACGTCCAGTACGTCCAGGCATGACGATAAACTACCCTTGGTGTACCATTGGTTACATTTAAACGTAAAATCAATTTCTTAAGTAAAAAAGAAAACTCACCCCTGTTGACCTAGCTCCCTGTTTCATTGGCAGGAGCAAACATATGGATAGCAAGCAACTCTTCATACCGTTGTCTATCAATGGATCACATGGAGCGATTAAACGAGAAATCAATCTAGAGTCCATTGATTTAGACTCCCTAACATACGGTAATTTAGTGCCATCAACCCAAGAAATGTTAGATTGCTTTAAAGGAATGACAAAATCTCTGGACTTAGAAGCCGATAACATCACCAAAGATCCCCTAGCCGAAGTCCCCATAACTATGTCAGATGGCGATGTTAAAATTTTAAAACTAAGTACTCTGTTAAATCCACAACTTGCCAGTGACATACCTCGAGTGCTAAAAGACAACCTGAAAGCATTCGCTTGGTCTTACACTAACATGCCTGGGCTCGACCCTCGAATACTCCAACATAACATTATACTTGATCCAAAACTAAGGCCAGTGAAACAAAAGGTATGCAAGGTCAAGCCTGAAGTAACATTGGCAGTTTGCAATGAGATTACGAAGCTTTATCAAGTTGGTTTCATTTAAGCTATGGATTATGATGATTGGGTATCCAACATGGTTATAGTTTCAAAGAAGAATGGAAGCATTTGTCTATGCATTGACTTCCGAGACCTCAACATTGCAACCATAAAAGATGACTTTCCACTACCTAGCATCAATCAACTTGTTGATTCAACCGCTGGGCATGCATTGTTATTCTTTATGGATGGCTTTTCAGGATACAACCAGATTAGGATCAACCCTAAACATCAACTCAGGACAACCTTTATGACACCATGGGGTACATTTTGTTATACAATGATGCCATTCGGTCTCAAGAACGCTGGGGCTACGTATCAACGAGCGATGACATTCACCTTTAGTGATTACATGTTCAACTCGCTCAATGACTATGTAGATGACATTGTGGTCAAATCAAAAACAACTGAGCATCATGTACAAGATCTTGATTTGGTACTAAAACGTTGTCTAAAATACAAGCTTAGACTCAACCCGAAGAAATGTGACTTTGGGGTTAAAATAGGTAAAATGCTTGGATTTGTCATATCTGAGACAGGGATACGGATAGATCTGGATAAGGTTAAGGCAATAACAAATCTGAAACCACCTAGCAACCTTACTGAACTTCGCGGTCTACAAGGTAGATTACAGTTCATCAGACATTTCATTGAAAACTTTATGGACAAGTTGAGGCCCACGCAGCACTTATTGCACAAGAATGTCCATTTTGAATGGACTCCACAGTGCCAAGAAGCCTTTGACAACATCAAAACGACACTATCTCAACTACCAATAGTTTATCCACCACAGAACAATAAACTATTTTACATCTACCTTGCAACATCCCAATCATCTATCGCGTCTATGCTTTGTCAGAAACGCGATGATGGAACTAAATTCCTTGTTTACTATTTGAGCCATGCATTAGTAGCCTACGAACAATGTTACAATGACGTGGAAAGATCATGCCTTGTCCTTATCTTTTCTTTAAAGAAGTGGCAACATTATCTCTTCCGTAACCAAGTGAATATCATCTGTAAAGACAACGTGCTCAAAGCTATCACGAACAACATATACGAATCAAGCAACATAGCTAGATGGAAAGCGATGATTGCTAAGTTTGACCTATGCTACATAGCTCAATCATCAGTTAAAGGTCAAGCTATAGTTAATTAAATGACCGCATCACCGACACAAGACCAAGCAACGATCAACCCAGAGTTTCTTGATGAGAACGTAAACACAATAGATACGGTACTTGATAACTACGATGCAATTTTAAACTTTGATGGAGTATTGACCTCCTGAGGAGGAAGTGCTACAGCAGTCATCACATATCCCTTTGGGGAGATCCGACCCTTTGCTTATTGTTTAAATTTTCCTTGTACTAACAATGTGGCAGAGTACGAAGGTCTTCTTAGAGGCATCATGGTAGTACTAACTTCAGAAATCACACAGCTTGTAGTTAGAGGTGACTCACAGTTAGTCATCAATCAGGTCACAGATGTATACACATGTAAAGCTTTACACTTACAACCATACTGTGACTTGGCAAAGCACCTGTTGAAATAATTCAAAAACATAGATGTGCAACATGTTTTTAGAAATGACAATACAATCGTAGATGCACTTGCAACACTAGCCCTAAACATTTCACCTGACATGTTTCATTCGTTGTCTAGTTCCATAACGAGTTGTGCCAAGCCCATAACTGACGCTCCCGATGAACTACCCATAGCATTCGTTAGCACAACACACATCATGGAATGGTATGATGACATAAAGGAGTACCTTCTACATGGTGAACCACCTCAACATCTAACGAATGCTCAGAAGGACACAATGCGGAAATGCTCTCGGCAGTATGCATTAGTAGGGGACATGTTATGTCGTAGATCCTATGAAGACATTTTGTTAGTGTGCATTAGCAGCATCGATGGCCAAACAATCGTAGAGCAGGTTCACGAAGGACTTTGCGGAGGGCACATAGCACCCAAGGCAATGGCAACCAAAATTAGACATTTAGGATACTATTAGCCACACATGGAGTACGACTGTTTCTCCAAAGTCAAAACATGCAACATCTATCAAAAACATGGTAATCTTATACATGTGCCACCTAACGAGTTGCATACAGCTCAAATCACATGGCCTTTCCTGAAATGGGGATTATACATCATAGGACCAATAACTCCCCCATCTTCCACATGACATAGCTTCATTATAACCGCAACAAAATATTTTACAAAATGGGTAGAAGCTATTCCTTTTAGGAAGACCACATCAAAATAAGTATGCAACTTCATCCTTGACAACATTGTGACTCGTTTTGGCATTCCAATGACCATAATCACTGATAACGGGCCACAATTCAGCAGTGTCAAAACCAAAACCTTTTGTGAGAGCCTAGGCATCAAACATTCATTTTCATCACCATACTATCCTTAGAGCAATGGTCAAGTAGAATCCATGAATAAAATGGTAATCATGATGCTCAAGAAAATGCTTAATCAGAGCAAAAGAAGATGACACAAATAGCTAGTTTACGTGCTATGGGCACATCGAACGACACATAGAACATCCATAGGTAAAACACTGTACAGTCTTTTCTATGGTTCAAAAGCTGTTTTACCTTTGGAGTTGTAGGTACCTTCGTTGCGGATCACACTTTTCAGACTCCTCGATGAAAGTCAAAACAATGACTCGTGCATTGTTGACCTTGACTTGGTCGAGGAGGAGTGAACACACACATTGGATCAAATCGAGTGATACTAGAAGCAACAACGATGACAACATCAACATGACATTCACAAGCGCCTGATCAAGGAAGGTGACTTTGTCCTTAAGGTGGTCCGTGAACACTCAGACAAATTCTCGGCCAACTGGGAAGGGCCTTACTTGGTCACCAAAGCGTACGAAAATGGAGCATTCAAACTAGCTGATATGGACGGTAATGAGCTTGCTCATCCAACAAATCACATGTACCTCAAGCCATTTTACTTCTGAACAAAGTCTAAGGTACGCATTCGTCCTGGCATCATGACGGTAAACTGATACCACAGATTCATCCTGGCATCATGACGGTAAATTGATATTGCAGACTCGTCCTAGAATCATGATGATAAACTGATACCACAGAATGATCCTGGCATCATGACCTAAAATTGATACCACAGATCGTCCGGAATGACAATAAACTACCACACTCTCATCTGACAGAGTCCACTAAGACTATAAACTAGCTCACCTCTCCATAGTCCGCCATGACTATAAACTAGCATTACACTATCCGCTATGATGCTAAATTGGCAATGTCCAACGGGTTATGACGTAAAACTAATCCACGACAGTCCACCAAGACTATAAACTGGCAACTTCTTCATTGGCCTACTACTCTGTTGCTATAATCAAACGACATGTCTTCATCAACCTACTACATGAATTCATCACATGGACTTTGACAACATTGCTGCTGCTCAATTTTGTTCACCTCTAGTTGCATGCGGTGTCTCCATCACAATCGGTTGCATCCATGTTTAAAGTGTTAAGCTAACTCATTCACTCGTGATTTTCTTGTCTTCTTGGAGTTGTGTTTGTAGGATGAAACCCAGAGGTGTTCGTACATGGATGCACTTCATCATGGTGATGAGGTACCACATTGTTTTTAATGCATGTAACCAGGTTAATCAAACCATTCACAAGTACATTCCCGGTTCCTCGAACATCCCTTATTCCCTAACATGTTCTCCCTACCCTGTTCCCTGATACATCCCAGTCATCCCAAAACTCTGAAGATAGGATTAGACACTGTAACTCTCTGGGAAGTTGCAACACACAGTACAACACATGAAAAGATACAAGTACACGAGCATGAGTATAACATTCAAAGAGAGCTCTATCCAAAAAAAAATAAAATAAAAAAATCAAAGAGCAAAATCCATCACAAGACCCTTGGCACTTCCCATACAAGCCCCAGGCGGGAAGGTACTTTTCTTGGAAGAAAACACTTGTGTCTCAAAAAATCATGTTGCATTCCACCATGTGGCTTTGGCTATTGGACAACGGGTTCCCTTTGACACTCAACAATGGTCTTGTTTCTCTAAAGAATGCACCACCTCATCGCGTGGCTTTGGTTGTGACAACGAATTCTCTTAAACAGGATACAAGAGTTTCGTTCCTCTGAAGGACGCACATCCCATGCCTTGGTCCCAAGTCCACTGGATACTGGCTATTGACAAGGACCAATATGATGTGTTTACACAAGAACATTCCTCTTCTCACAGTCACAAATCTTCTCCCTATACATCTCAAAACCTCATTTCCTGATCCCATGTACTTCTGAACACGACGCGATGACATCTGGCTAAGTTCCAAAGAACAATGCTTGATACCCAGTTGCTTGTGGTGTTTTGTACTTCTTTGTCGATTCCTCTTGGGTAGATTCCTCCAGGCATCAACAAAGAGGGGCCAATGAAAACACCACAAAATTTTGGCCTAGCACTTTCAAACAAGGATCAAGCTAAGTCATGCTACTACCCAACATGAGTGCAGCATGAACAAACTTGAGAACCTCCAAAACAACATGAAATGACATACAATGGAGTGAGCAATGAAGCAAACAAGATTCCCTTGGGGCCCATAGGTGATTGCACCAACTTTCAAAATCTAGAATCAAAAGTTTTGGGCTCAAAATGCTTGGTTTTGGCTAAGTATACTTTGGCTACATTTTCTTACACTGCACAGCGTAAGGCTCAGCATCACCAACTTTTGGAGCCCCAAAACTGAGTCAAAATAGGCTAAAATTGAGCATGGGGACCCCCCATAACCTTCACCAAGGTCTCCAGTAGGTCCCAGCCTCCAGAAATCAAGATTTGGGCCTCAAATGTGCCACTTTGACTTGGTGACGTTGAGGCTATTTTTCAGACGTTGCTCAGCGTAAGGCTCAGCGTCACCAACTTTTGGAGCCCCGAAACTGAGTTAAAACAAGCTGAAATCAAGCACAAGGACCCCCCATGACCTTCACCAAGGTCCCCAGTAGGTCCTAGCCTCTAGAAAATCAAGATTTGGGCATCAAATATGCCACTTTAACTTGGTGACGTTGGGGTTATTTTTCAGACGCTGCTCAGCGTAAGGCTTAGTGTCATCAACCAAAACAGGGCCAAAAAAACATCCAAATCAAGCCCAAATTTGGCACACAGAACCCTCATGACCCATTCATGTAGATTCACTCTGAAAATGGGTCTCAAAATGGACTATTTTTAGGTCATACGCTATTAGTGATGCTGATGCTGACGCTGGACGCTGACGTTGACACCAGAATAGGCTGCGCACACATCAGAGCCAAATCCACACATGCTGGAGGCTTTGGTAGCACCAAAAATAGCATAGAACTGCAGATCTGGAGGCTAGAAATCCAGATCCACTCTTGTACCTTAGCATTCTTTGTACATTTTTTTCATTTTGCAACATATCAAGCTCTTACGCTGTGGATTACACACGTCAGCGTAAGAGATCTTGGTCACACTACACACTGTACATTGTAACATTTCGTGCATCCAGTCAACGCACACACCTGTCACCTGATCTGAAGTTTTCTCACCCCGTAGCCACTGATCTTCTGCCAGATCCAAATCTCGCGCCTAAAATCCTATAAATCTCCTATTTTTCCACTAGATCAAGGTTCAAAAAATCTGAATCTAACACACTTAGGAGATCTAGGCATCAATCTCATACACTGGGCTTCATATAGACTGGATGCTGTACACCTGCAATCCAAAAACTTGCATCTTCCCAACATCCATTCTCATCCATCGGGGCTAAACGTCTGCCTTGAGATCACTCCGCAACTACATTCTGACTGGTGCATATTTTAATTGTTTATCAATACAAACAGTTTGCATTATTGCTCAAATTCCTGCTGTTTACATTATTTTTCCTGTTCACATTTTTTTCCTATTTTTGTTATTTAAGCAGTTTACATTCGTTTTTATTTTGTTTACGTTTGGTTTCTTTTACATTTGTTTACATATAACCGAACGTATCGCAATTGCATACGTTCAGGAAGTCCTCGTTTGATCTACATGCAGACCATTCAAGGCACTTTACCTCCATTCATTTCCAGCTTGCCCTCAGGTGAAGGCAGAGTCTTACTGTTTCATCCGTAGAGCTCTTGGTGTCCATTCATTCCAGCCTCTCACTAAAAATTTCGGATGGTACAAGTAGTTATGTCTTGGCCTCTTTCCCCCTCCCTTGTGACCCCTCTTGGTTTACTAGTTGAAGTAGCCTAAGTGTTGGAGCTCATGGGAATGGATGAAATAGCAGTGAGCTTTAGTGGGCCTGTATCCTTCCATGCCTTGGCCTACTTGTTGTCTTTGTATTTGGGCTTCAACATAGACTTCTTACATTGTTTAGTTGGTGAGTTTTTATCATTGTTATGTTGTGAAGAAGTCATTACATTAGCCACCACAAAAGGATGTTATTTGGTTGTGGTTGTTGGTTCAGTTGTAGTGAGAGGGGGCACCCTAATCATAAAAGGTTCCTTGGGAGGCATAGGTAATGGTATCCTTATAGTACAAGGAAATCTTAAACTAGACAAAGTTGAAGAGTTCTTATCATTACGAGGAGGTACCTGAATCATGAATGGCTCCTATGCAGGTCTTGAGTTGTTTTTCACATTGAATGCTACTATGGTGTACGTGTTGTTATTGGCATTCAATAGGTCTTTGTAGACCTACATGGATTGTTTTTATGGTCTAACTAGGTTATATGCATCAAGGAAAAACTCCCCATCGAGTATCATCTTTTGGAGGTGATCCTTGAGTGCTAGGAAAAAGTTGATATCATGAATTGGTAGTTGATGATGGTGACAGAAATGATCAAGCTTAAAGTACTTAGGTATGGGTGGGTCATCCTTGGTTACTAGAGCAGGAGTTTTTGTGATCTTGCATAGTTGATCATGCCTCTTATAGGCATTCTTTGTCATCTGTTTATACTAGATCCTTCCACTTTTTAGCAACTAATCAAGGAGTTCAAATGATTTTAGGGGTAACCTAGTGTACTTTGACTGATATTTTCTTTCAAAGTTAGATCCCATGTTACTTGATGTAGAGGCCCTAGATATTTATGGTTGGTTATTCATGGTAAGGGCATTGGGTTGATTCATTTTAGGTCCTTGTGTGATCTTATTATCTTTGGCCACAGTGGCCATGGCTACATGGTTCAACCTTTCCTTCTCCTTGTCCTTCTATGTTGCTTCTTATATGCCATGTAGGCGGGGTTGTGGCTAGCCTTAGCAACATCTTCTATGTTCTTTATTTGAGAGAAGGCTTGACTAAGTGATTATGGATCTAGGTAATAGAGCTTAAACTTGATAAAATCATTGATTTTATCCTTGAAGATGTCCAAAAGGTGAATTTTGGCTATGGGTTTGGGAATCTTCTTCAGTAGAGCATTCCACTATTGGATAAACTTATGAACTGATTCAAGGGACACCTGTTTGATCTTCATTAGTTGGTCTAGGATGGTTTTGGATTTCAAGTTGTACATGAAATGGTTTAAAAATTGTGATATTAAGTCTTCAAGTGAGGATATATATCCTTGGGGCAATGCACCGTATAAGTCTAATGCCTTCTCCGTAAGAGACATAGGGAAGATACTCATTATGGTATGAGGCCAAGCCTATAATAATGGGTGCTCAGAGTTGAAGGTGATAAGGTGAGCATTTGGGTCATCCTCACTATTATACTTGGTAAAATAGAATATGGTGATGCCCAAGGAAAGAGTTATTTGTGGCATAGTAGGACTAACAAGATCATCTTAATAGAAGTTCATGATCTTGACTATTTGGATTGTTGAACCATTGAGCTTTTGTAACTATTCTGTAAGGTCTTGGATCATTAGAAAGTCCTGATCCAAGCCTTGGAGCATCCCTGTGGACTATGGTATTTGCACATTTGATTTTGGTGTGAGTTGAGAGGCCTATGGCCTCGCGGTGGGTTGTGGCACAGAGGGTAGTGGTTGAGTAATCATTGTTGTAGGAAGATTGAATAATGTAAAAGAGGTTTACATTGGCACTTGTGACATGAAGAGGAAAAATGGTGTATATGACCCTTGGATCATTTGAGTTTCCACTATGAAACCCATTGGCATGGAAAATGGATGAGTGGTGATTATGGCCATTGGTGATGGCTATGTGGCAAAGGGCATAGAAGAGAAGAGGGATGTCAGTTAGGGCACCAATTTTGCCTAGTGTGCCACTATAATAGGTGTTGGTACAAACATGGTAGGGTAGATGGAAGATGAGGGTTGAGGAACCTACCCCATGGAGGAGGCAAAAGAGGCTAAGGTAGGTGTAGTGGCTTGGGGAGTTAACCGTTAAAGGAGGCTTCTTGAGAAGTTTTTAGGTTTGGGTTCCACATCAAACTCATCCTACTTGTAATGATCCTCTGAGCTTGACTCCATGTATTGCTCATTCATCTTAATTAAATGATATAGAATACATGTATGGACATTATTTAGGGATATCTTATCATACAGGGAAGGAATGTACTCCTTCCCATTACAGTGGATAAGCTCATATTCACATTTGGATTTAGCCTATGCACATGGGATGAGCAAGCTGGCATAGATTTTATCATAAATAAAATTATAGTAATTCTCATAAATAACATCAAAATCTATGGTTTTCCCTTTTATCCTAATGAATTTTCTATGCTCGAAAATAATAGGATCTTTTAGGTAAGAAACCCTCACCACATTTTGGCTTGATGCCATGTTCGTCAAATCAAGGGACAAACCATGGACTAGCTGAAAGACATTGTTGGTAATTTTGATTTTTGTTTAAAAAATGTTTTTAGTTAATTAAATAAAAAATTTTAGCAAGTGGAATTGCCAAAGGTGTAAAGGGATTTTGGCTGAAAAAATGGTTGCAACTACAATTGTAGGTGTAGTGCATGTTACAGTGGTGATGTTGGAAAAAACTAACTACGTTGTCTTTGGTAGCAAGAGCTGTGCTGGGGGGGGGGGGGGGGGTGNTAATCAATTACATTTTCCAACAAAACTATGTTGAGGATACCCCCTCCTAAAAAGATGCATAGGTTTTAACAAGTTATGTGTAAAACATTAGATTTTCCTAACACTACACTGGGGTTTTGAGGGAAATCACACTGGCCTTGTCCACAAAAATTTCATAGTAGGGGGATTTGGGTGGTTAAAGCTAAGCAATGCTAACCTTTAGAAAACACAAAGGTAGGTTTTAGCTAGGAAGAATGGTAGGTTTTGTTGGCACTGACACTGGCTTTAGGAAATCTAGCAACTATTGTGAAACTTCTATGAACACTTAAATCACTTGCAATGGATATGTTGGGTATTGGTGGTAGGAAAATGGACAACAACTTTGGTTTTTTTGTAGAAATTTTGCTGTAAAAATTCAAGTGTTTAGACTTATAACAAGGAACTTATTTTTCCAAAGGGGTAAATCAAGATTTGGTGAAGAGGTTGGGTGGAGGTCCTTCTTTTAGCATTTAAAAACTATAGCATCTGAAAAATTCAATGTTGGAAAACTAAAAATTCCTAGTGGAATAGTTTTAAGCTCAAATCTCAAGGGCCTTTGAGAAATAGGATCCAAGGCATCTTGGATGATCTTGTCGATCACCTAGGGACTTAGGAAGTATAAATGGGGGCTGATAACTAAAATGAAAATGCAAATATGATTGAAAAGAAAGCACAGTACTTGACCTTGAAATAAACTTGTACAATAAATGAACCATAAACTTTATTGAAAATAATAAAATTGCTACAGAATTAGAGTTGAAAATGTATACAAGATTTGTGCTTGATTGCACAAGGAGTTACTTGGACAAAGTTTGAAGCCTGTTGAAATTGGAAGATTGTGATCTGTAGTCAGCCTCATGATCTAGGTACTTTTCAAGTTCAATCACCAAAACTCCTTGGGGGTTTTCTACTTATATCTACAACATTGATCATAGTTGGGGGGTGGGGGGTGTTGTGGTGTGGAGGGAGGGGGGAATAAGGTATGTGTAGCTTTGGTGCAAAGGGGGGTTAGGTTATTACTTGTCTTGTTGTTGTTGCCATGGTACTACGTTGAGAGTCTCCAATGCCTAGGTAGTTGCCAATTTGCCAAAATTCTTGCAAAATGCCAAAGGTTTCAAGTGCTCAAAATTTCTTAATCATAGAGGTGTGGGATTTTTGAACTATGTCAAACCATTTGGAACTTGTCCAAAGTGATTGAAATTGGTAGTTATAGGTCTTATGGTCATTGGTTTTTGGCTTCAAATTTCTACCATAATTGTTGATAGATTAATTTGATTTGTAGGTGTGGTAGGTTATAATTCCCAACATAGTTTTTCATTTTTGGTAAGTTTTGATATACCCAGAACACCAAAACTACTCTAGATACCAAAAATACTAAATAGACTTTTCCAACTATGTTGTATTTGCCCATCCATGTTGGCCTCATGGGAACTATGCTAGCATCTTGGGATCCATGCTAAAATTGGTGGAGAAACATTGGCCAAGCTGAGACAACAAAACCCCAATCACTCCAATGTTGGCTTCATGAGAAAATAGAAACTCCCACAACCCTAATGCTAGACTTGAGCCATCCATACTCAATTTTATACCAACTATGCTTAGTTTTGTTAAGAAAATGAAAATCCAACACCAACAACATTGGGTGTAGGTGCTTCCAATTTAGTTGAGGCTATACCCCCACAAAAACCCATGAAAATGCCAAATTTGAAAATTCCCAAGGTAGTTTTAGCTTTTCCAAGCCTAAATATAGATATGGCATGACTTTTTCCACTTGAGAAGTGAGGCTATGATGACTTATGAGGCATTTTCAGCCCCAAAAGTTCAAGACTATGAGATTGCTGCTCATGGGCTACAAACCCTACATTTTACAACAAAAACCTAGCCTCAAGTGTCAGGGTGAAGGGATAATATCAAAATATTGCAACATGCATTTCTTGATGGTGTTTCAATATGTATTTTAATACATTGGTGTTTTAATATTCTTTTATTTTTTTTACTTTTGGATTTATTCTCTAATTCTTATTAGTAACTCTTATTTCTCCTAAGATGGACAGATTGGAAGGATGGTGGTGATTTATTACTAGAAATTTATATTTATTTATTTTATATTTTAAATAGTTAAAATTTTTTAGAATAATGTAAGGATATTTTATATGTTAATTTGAATTTATTAAAATTATTCTTTTATTTTATCTTGGACATCAAAAACCCATTCTTGGGTGATGTGGACTTATTTTAATATTTCTTCATGACTTGATCCCATTGGTTAACCATTTAGACCTTTCTTTGGAGACATGGAATTTGATCTTGAAATTAGATTATTATTCTTGAAATTTCCCAAACTCTATTTTTATACCTAGGAAAAACCTTTTTGGGATTGTTTTCTTGATATCAATTATGACTAGGTAGCAGATCTATTAGAGGCTTTTGGATCTAAACATATTTTTGCTTCACAATGTTGTGCTCCCATTTTATCCTCCAAGATATAGGAAATGTTCTTTCTTCCATAATTTCTTTAAACATATTTCCTTTTCGATTTCTTTCCTTTCCATTAATGACTCTTCTCTTTCTCTATTGCTACTAACTCTTGTTTACTATTACCTTGTAACTTACATTTTTTGCATTTTTCACATTCACTTTCTAATTTTTTGGCATCTTATAGTATATTTATTTTTTGGTGGTGATGGAAATGACATCAGGGGACATTGAAACATGAGGTCACACTAAGGCTAGGGATTTTGACAAAAGTTGTGATAGATTTTCAATACATTTTCTAGAGTGGTGGGATGAAAACAATATCAATCAACAATAAAAAATAGCTAACATTTTGGGAATGTATAGATGCATCCATAGTATTGAAGAGCTAGGGATTAAAGTTTTTAATGTAGAGACAATAAGTCTTTGTCATGGTAAAGTTATTCTAGAAGATTCTAATAACCTAGTGACATGCTAGATGGTTGGTAGGATATGGTAAAGTGGATTTAGAAGATTCTAGAAATCTAGTGGTGTTATGACTGAAAACCTTGATTACTAGAATGAAAACCAAGGATCCTCAGTAGTAGTTCTCCAGCCCCAAATCCTCAGGGCCTCTATAATAAAAATGGGATTTGAGGTGCCCTAGCTAGTTTAGCAGATCAACAAGGGACTTATGAGATGCAAACACTAGGAATATAAATAGATCCAAATAATGAACAAAAAAAAATTACTTTTGAACATAAATCTCAAAACTTAAAACTTTATTAAGAAAGAATAAGTTAGTGAAATGCATTTGGTCTCCACATTGAAGGGGGGAAAGTTTCCAAACTCCCCACCTTTCTGTGCTGGGGGTAGGTGAGATCTATCCCCCTGTATGTCTTTCCAGTGTAGAAAAATATATACCCCTCATAAAACCCATCTAATTTCCCTTTTTGGAATTCCAAAAAGGCATTTTGACCCCCCCTCCCCACACCACACCCCCCCCCCCCAAGTCCAAATATAGATAGTAGATGACTTTTTTCACTTGGGGAATGAGGCTTTAACCACTTATGAGGCATTTTTCAGCCCAAAAAATATAAAGCATGTGAAATTTCCCATTATGAGTTACAATTTTTACATTTACAATGAAATTTTGTCTCACATTTCATGGGGTGAAAGCTACATGAGGAAGATTGGTTATAACATGCAAAATTTTGTGGTGTTTCAATGGCTTCTCTTTGTTGGTGCATGGAGGATTGACCCAAGAGGCATCAACAAAGAATACAAAACACCATTGCATATTATAACACTACAATGCATACAAGATATATGAGAATTAGGCTATCCAGGTTACCAATGTTGCTAGTTGAAGACCAT
Source organism: Gnetum montanum (assembly GCA_015680685.1). NCBI lineage: Eukaryota > Viridiplantae > Streptophyta > Gnetopsida > Gnetales > Gnetaceae > Gnetum > Gnetum montanum. Next base: position 655,803 of record MNCI01031112.1, read on the forward strand.
GGTGGGCCATGGTACTAGTTTAAGGCCCTGGCAGGCCATGTTGCTAGTTTAAGGTCATAGCAGACCATTGAAAGTGGGCTTGCTTGTTGATGATATATTAGCTACATGTAGTATGAATTTAGATAGGACTAGTTGACTAGATTGGCTAGCTCATTCCCATTCATTTTTGCTTTTTTGAATGCTCCATTCTTGTAGGCTCTAGTGATAAGGAAGGATCCTTCCCAGTTGGCTAAGAATTTTTCTACATGCTCATAGAAAGCCTTAAGGACTAGGTCCCCCTCCTTGATCTTGCACATTATCAAGTCATGATGATGTTATCACTTTTGCCTCTCTTGATAGTGCTTGATGTGAGAAAGCACTTGCATATGCCTATCCTCCATTGAATCCAATGTTGCTATTTGCAACTCCTTATTCTACTCATCAACTTTAGTCAAGGCTTTAGAACCATAAACTAGGCTAATTAGAGTGATGGCACCTGTAATTCAAGAAGTAAAACAACTTTAGAACCATAAACAAGGCTATAAGGGTTATGTCAGTTGTTGTATGATAGGTTGTTCTATATGCCCATAGTGCATGGACAAGCCGCTCATGCCACTTTCTCTTACTATTGTTGAACATTTTCTTGAGCAAGTTGATGATGGCCTTGTTTCTTGCTTCTACTTGTCCATTGGCTTGAGGGTAGTAAGGTGACGAGAAAGAATGTTTAATGCCTAGGTTGTGACAGAAATCCTTAGTTTCTTGGCTACTAAATTGACGTCCATTGTTTGTAACTATGGTCATGGATATGTCAAAGCTAGCTATAATGTTGTCTAGGATAAATTTGCAAACTTCTTTAGATGTGATATGCCTTAGGGGAATAGCCTCAACCCACTTGGTAATGTATTCAGTTGTGATGATGATGAAGCTATGTCCTACAGAAGACTGAGGTGTTATAGGCAAAAGGGTTCTTGTGATGATGATGAAGCTAGGTCCTACAGAAGAATGTTCGGATATGAAAGTATCTACAAGCAAAAGGGTTCTTGTGATGGTTCTTTCTTTGATCCATATATATTATCCAATTGTCAAAATCACAACATGGATGAATATGAAATATTTTTTAAAGAAGAAAAGTTTGAGTAGATGCAAAGGTTTGAATGGAGGTTAGAAGACCAAATTTTTTAAATTGTAGAACTTCAAGTTATGGGGAGGAAATAATGATCAAGATTCTAAAAAGGTCACATAGCCTTGACATTAATACTTAAAATGTAGTCATTAGGAAGATATGTATATGTGGTTAACATACATTTAATTGTTAATCCAACATGCATAAATATTATAATTCATCAAGTATATTACTTGATTAACCAGATCTAAGAAATCTTGAAGTATAAGCTATTCCTAACATATAGTAGTCTTGACCCACTGCTATTCATCCTTTATGAAGACCTTAATGAAAAATTTCAAAGTGGTGTTCATCAATTCTTATAATAGGGATGTTTGAAAGAGCCTTTGGAAGAGGAATCCAATTTAAAGAAGATGTTCTCATTCATTCTATATACCATTCCATTGGCTAGTACATACTTCGCATATTTTGAATTCTTATTAGAGAAGTTAAATCCTAAAATTCAAGAATAGTTGATGTAAATGGATATTATTCATCAAGAACTACAATTCATCAACTACACTACCATGACTACTGAAGACAAGTAAAGAATCATCTACATTGACATCCTAGATTGTATGTGGTATGATGTCTAATTCATTCAAATTACCAAGTTATTATTGTTAATCTCTAAAGAAGTTAAGGAGCAAGATCAAGCCCTACCATCTCAAATAAGGCTATTCAATTATATAGCCCTTATGACATAGTTACAACTACATCCCTTGATTTCTAAGGTCAAGGATAATTAAGGAATTTCTTAATCCTACTTTTATTTCTTATTTTATTATCCTTTACTTATTTAATTTTTATTTTTAATTTAGGCAATTTAGAAAATTTTAACGTAATACAAGTGTAAGAAATGATTTGTCCTACCTTCACTTAGGTAACTAGAGATATGAATTACATTTCATATAATCCTAGTTAGAAATGGTGATTGGTGGTTGGTAGACTTTTAATTTACATCTTGTCATTATTTTAGAAAGTAAGATAAGTTATTAATAAGATAAGATTTATTTTTCCTCAGATATTTTTTCATTTATATTTTTATTTATAAGAAATTTAAACTATTCTACCCCATTTCAAAAGGAGAAATTAAAGCATTGTAGCATTGGAGCATGGAGGAAGCATTGGAGCATTAAGAAAGATCCTTAATGCAAGCTTGTTAAAGAACAAGTGAAAGTTAAGAAGGGTATTTATCACATTCCCATTCTCAAATGGAACCATTCCATAACAAAGATGGTATGACATTATAGTAAATGATGTAATTATTTTAATAACATCTAAAAGGACACATTGTAATAACATTCATACCTCTTGAGGTGACCTTTGAATGCTTGACCTAAGGTATTTATACCTAGGAATTAGGGGTCATGCTACCATGGAGTTGCAGAGTTAGTAAAAGTATGTAATAGATGTTAGCTAAAGTGGGATAGAAAGGTGGCTAGGCATGCCTTCTAGTTGAGTATAAGTCTAACCATGGTAGTAGTGTTGGATTACCTCTAAGTGATAGATGCTATAGGAAGATACTTCTTAGGAACTTTTAAAGCATAACTTAGATATATTATTTCCACATTAATAAAGTTTTCTTTTCATTTTATTAAGAATTTTCCCTATTATATTTTTTATGCATAATGTTGAATATTATTTGATGAGTAGCAAGGTACCCCTACACCCAACCATACGAATCACAAGTGTTCACGCATGATTTGGTCGAGTTCCATGGACTTTGTAGTTTTTGGTGCAATGGTCTTCTAGGAAGTGAATCTTTGCCTTAAGGTCAATTGTTGTCTTCCCAATTACACTTGTGATATACATTGGTATGGTTAAGTGTAATTGAGACATCTAATTTTTACCATTTTATATTTTATGGTTTGGTATTGAAAGAAACATAAAAGTAATTAGATTAACTAATTTAAATTAACTAATTAACTAGTGTCTAACTAGTCCTAACATAAGCATCTGGTCCCACTTTCTACACACGTCTTGAACCCACGTATCCACTACTAGGTTACCAAGAATTATGCTATTGGGCATACCAAGCAATAACGCTACTGGGATTACCAAGAAAATACATGTTACACTCGAAGTGGTTGTACTTATGTGTTTAATCTATCTTACTTAATTGCTTCATTACCTTAATTACTAGAAAACATTTAATACATAATTAGAAATATTTTATAAATAATTAACAAAATTAAATGCATAAATAAAATATTTAATCTATTAAAAATGCTGCAAGGTTTATCAGAAAGTTCATCTTTATTGCTACACACACTATTGTGCTCAGGTACAACAATGCTTGAATAAAGATCCGTACACTTAATGACTCTTGCTATGGGTACTTAGGAGAAAAATTCTAACTCTCAAATAAATAAATTGCAGGAGCTTCACTGCTAAAAAAATATTTTTTGCCATAAATGTAGCTGGTTGATGTGTATTTATAGCAGAATGCAAACACTACATCGACGAAGCCTCATCGATGTATGAGGTTTAGTCCACAAGGCCGCGTCGATGTAGCCAAGAGAACTTCGACTCATCATACCCCCACAACTAAATGAAAACTCATCCTTGAGTTCTTACAAAAATTGAAAAGGTATGGAATTATTGATTGAACTTTCACAAAAAAAAATAGAATGACATGACAAAAAATGGAGTGCCTGGGTACATGAATCAACACATTACAAAAATGATGGTGTTCATGACACAAAATTGAGAACCATGACATGACTCTTCAAAATTGGATATCACATTCGTTGATGGCATGAAGTTTGGTGGAGAAGATTAGGTAGTCCCAAGAGACGGTGGTTCTTTAGGCTCTAAGGAACCTTCTTCGACGTCACGCATAGGTGGAAGTCGAGGCAACTATGGCTATCTTGCTGCTGCTACAACTTTTGGCAAGAGGGAGAAAGCATCCAGTAGTGGTTTCATTTTCTCCTCCTTACATCTGGGATCATGCATTGTCCATGCAGCTTTACCGATGTGGGTTAGAATGGGCACATCCCAAGGACATGGTATTGTTGGAAATAACTCCTTTGCATTGATGAACCAGGCAGCAAATTATTTGTATTCAATGTCAAATGCTTTGATTGTATCCTTTAGCTCCTGGTAGTCACTCATCCTTTTGGCTAGGTTCTTAGTAGTTTATTGTTGATATGTGAAGCGTGCTCTAAGAACTTCGAGTTCAATGTTTGTAGTCTCAAGATTCTACTTAGTGTCTTTATGGTATTTGAACTCAGCCTCGTATAAAAAATACAAGCTAGCCACTTGTTTCTCTAACTTTGACTATGACCATTCGATAGTTAGCATTGCTAGGTTCATGTAATAGAGATTCGCCAACTCCAAATATTCTATCATTTTGTCTATTTGCAACTACTTCAAGTGGATCTTTAATTTATTGTAGGCATAAATCCCATCAATGATGGGTTGAAAAACTTCTTTCCCTTATTGGTATTGCTGGAGAGCTTCATTTATTTTTCCTTTGCCATTTGGATGTGTTTCTCATTGACTTCCTTCTATAGGACAACCTGGTCTTTATAGTGATCTTTAACTTTTTTGAACTTGAGAGCCTTATTCTTCCAGGTAGCGATCTCGATGGCAGAATTTTGGTGCAAGGCATGAACTTCCTTCATTGAAAAATTTCAATTCTCCATGGCCAATCTCCTCAACTCAGTGTTCACCTTGGCAAGATACTCCAACTATTGATGAATAAATTCTTGCATTTATTTCTTTTGAGCATCAACATTACATAGGTGGTGAGTTTCGTTGATCAGAGTCTCATTCTCCTATCACATCTAAGCCAAGTCCTTCTGAATTGAGTACGTCTTCACTTCTACTATGAATTGGTTAAAGATGGTTGTTATTACCTCCTCCTCAGCCTTCTTAAATTGTTCTTGAAGTTGTAGGGAAGATTTATCTCTAGTTACTGCTAGGCTAAGGATAATAGGATTAGTAAGGTAGGCATGTAGTTTAGCAACCTCCATGGCCAAGCATTGATTTTGTACTTGATCCATTTCAAGGTTTTCCTCCAAAATGATGCACTTCCCCCTTGTATCTAGCAGCTCCAATTGGGTTGCGGTGATGTTTTCTGGAAAATTGAAGATGTCTAAAATCAGTTTCCTAGTCTCCACTAGTCGATCCAAAAATTCTTCATGTTGGCTTGCATTCAACTTCTTACTGATCGTGCCTATAGACATCTACATGTCTCAAAGTGTAGATATGTCTAGTATAGATGCCATGGGTGCATTGAGTGCTTCAACTATAGGGTTAGCAACCACTTCAGCCACTGTCTCCTACCCTTGGTGTTGCATCACCAAGATAGTTGCCCATTCACCTTCCTCTAATTGCATTGAGAAGGTGGTGAAATTTTGAAATATTTTTGGGAATAAATGGTGTTGTGATAAGGACACTGTCACCTCTTGAGCATGGGGATCCAACCTCATAGGCAACTATGTTTGTTGGGTAGAGAATATTAGCCCATCCCTCTCCATCTAAATAATTGTTTGAGCCACCTTATTGAGGTAACTCATTGCTAGTTGGTACATAGATGGATCCATACCACTCATTCTTGCACACTACTCTTACTTGCTCAAGAGCTACTCTTAAATTTTGCGTAGGTGCTTAATGGATGCATGGGTCTCTGGCATTATTTCATGAGTGGGCGGTGGTGGTGGTAGCTACTCCTCTCTTTGGATTGTTGTTGGAATTTTGTCCTTCATAATCTTGGACCATGAAACCAAAGGAGCATGCCTACTTATGTCATTGGAGTAGCAGATGATACTTACCCTTTTGCAAAGTTTTTAGATGAGGCATGGAAACGATAGGGTTTTCCATCCATGTTCATTTTCCTTGAAATGATTCTCAATCTCTATGTAGATTAGTTGTGGAAGGTTGGTGGGAAATTTTCTGCTTGGAGCAGTGTATACTTTGGTGGAGAAAGTGGTCACCTTGCTTGGCCTCATCATTAGATTGAGGTGGTAAGTCATAATTTTGAAATAGATATGATTTGCCGATGTGAATGTGCTGTATTCCTTACAGTCAACCTTGTAGCATTACTAAGTCCACTCCTTCTTGGCCTCATGATCACATTTCATTGATAGTTTTTCCAAATATGTCCTAGTGTTAGGAAATCCTAGTGCCAACGCGATAGCTTTAGCCAAGTAGGATATTTGAATATCCTTGATCTTGACTATGGACCCCAACCTTTGATTGCTCCAGAAGAGATATGTCTCTTCCATAGACCACTCCCCACTAGATGTGATAATTGGGCACATGGGAGAGGTTTGCAATTGTGTTTTAACTTCTATTGGGGCTTTGTCTAGGAATGGCCCAAAGTTCATTTTTTGAAGAATTGATTGTTGAATCTGTTGGGACTTGATGATGTTAAGGTAGGCTTGAATTAAAGTGACTTGAAGCCTTGGAATAGGTCCATGCACTTCTTCTTGCTATGATTATTCTATGGGCCCTTCTTCTTCTAGAATCGATCAAATCGATTCCACTTTAGGCTCCTCTCGAAGAGGTCCCATTGCATGGGTTGCCTCCAACAGTTCTTGGGCTTATTCTTGTTGGCCCCTTCCAGTTCTGGGCCACTTATCCCTTGGTTGAAAGGGTTCTCCTTCCTATAGGCATTTTTGGTTTTTGTGCCATCTGTAATCATAATGAGACCATGGGTTAGCAATCATTGTGTAACATGAAGCAATTGTGATACCTTTATCTCTTAAGGATAGTTACACTTGGCTAAGTTGTAATTATGGCTAATTTAATTACTCCAATTATTATTTTATTTATGTGATATTGGTAATAATTTATTCTAGAGGTTATTGAAAGGGCTAACTTTTGAAAAAAATTGATGTTTGTCTATTGTTAAGATTATTAACCCTTTGGGGGAGTTAGAAAAATTTCCAAAAAAATTCATCAACTTTTCATTGGAAAATTTAAGGTTTGTGGTCCCCATGATAAATATCATACCTCTAGTAAGTGCAAGATCAAAAAATGGAGTGATTTGGACAAATGATTAGGAAGTTAGGATCTCTAAAAGGTTTTTGGCTTTGAAAAATTGCAAAAAATCCCCATGTGTTATGAGCCAAATGTTAAAAATTCCTAAGTGCATGGTGGTATATATAGGATTTATGCACTACGTTGGTGGGGCCTCATCAATGTAGTTGTTGACCATTGTAGATGATCATTGAATTTGGTCAAACTTGCAAAATACAAAGAATTTTTGAATGAAATTGGGGTCAAATGAAAGCTCAAAAGGACAAGAATAGTATGAAAACACGAGAAGAGGGTGTTGTAGCTCATAAAGTTGGAAAAATGAAGAAAAAATGATTTGTGGGATGAACGAAATAAAAGGTTAAGGAGCACTAAGTAGAATATACAATGGAATATGCAAAAGATAGGATTGTGGCAATGTCAAAAGTAATGAACCTTAACTAATCAAGCCAAAAGTTATGCAAGTGGTTCCTCCCCATAGTAGGCTCATGCCCTTGTTGCCCTTGCATAACCTCAACTAAGGAGTAAATGGACCCCATAGTCAATTAATGATCATGAAAATTTAAAAACCAACCAAAAAGAATCTATCCAAGAATTCCAACACATCAAACCAAGACATAGAGCATAACATAGAGCCTGGTATCTAGATGAGTTATGGTAGCATAGATGAATGACAAAGAATGTGGAATGAAGTGTTAGATTAAGGTCATAACAAGTCCCTTGTGGAATTTATGTTTAAAATGACCTGGGAAGATCCATCCTTAGTCCAAACCAAAGCCATATGCTTTTAGTGACTTTGCATCGCCACCCTAAGGTTGATTCACCTAAATGAGACACGAGAGTGCTTCCACAAGACAACCATCATTCCATAAGGAGAAGGAAAGGAGAAGTAGAAAGTGATAGAGGGCCTTAGTTAGAGGGAACCTTTAGGCATAGGTGCATGTCTTCCTAGTCCCATAACCAGTGCTTGTGTCCTATTTACTTACCCAAGGGATGTGCTTTGAATTTCTATCATTTTCTTGAATGGAAACCACACCATGTAAGGACTTATTTTTTTATTGTGTCTAAGGGGTGTGCTTTGAATTCCCATCATTTTTTTTCTATTTTTGGATGGAAACCACACCATGAAAAGCCTTTATTTGACTTCTTATTAGTGGTTGAAATGGAATGGTAAGAAGTCTGTGAAAAACACTTAAGAACTCAAGAAAGTAGAAGAGTACAAAGAGTATTAAGTTCCCTTGAAGTCACACCCTTTACAAACCTTTGATTCCTTCCTAATTCTGGAACTACCAAGGTCACCCATTGATTAAAAGTTTCTTTAATGGAAGGAACGTTAAATGCCCAAAACAAAGAAAACCATAGAGTTCATTGGATGGGCAAATGACATGGACTCACTACCTATTCCATGAAAAATAAACTAGGTCAAAGTTATTAGACATCAGAATTCAAAAATAGAAACCACACAATAACAATCACAACATTAAGCACAAACCATCATTAGTAAATAGTAACAACGACACTATGTCTTGTGACAATAAAGCAATTTTATTAGCAAAAATAAGGAAATATCACACTTGAACAAAATAAAACAAAATAAAATATATAAGAAAGTGTAAAATAATCAAAAAATGTTCAAAGGTACTAATGATGGTGTAAAATTAGAAAAATCTAAAAATCAAAAATTTGTAAAATAAATAACTTTGTAAAATAAAAAAAAATGTGGAAAACAAAAGGTAAAAAAATTGAGAAGCCATATGGATTGTTAGTACAAATGGCCATCTCCCCCATAATTGAGTTGGAAGGAGGAGATCCAAAAATTGAAATGTGGTTGTCCATCCATCGAGATGGTAATTGCATTAGCCTATCTTGGCTCTAGAAAAGGTTTTACTTATTGGATGTTGACTAGCTACTTTTTATTTGGGCTTTCAGGCTTTTAGATCAACATGGCCCTAGAGGGAAAGGTTTGATCAATTATATAAACTCCCTTCCATAATGTTTGAAATTTTTCCTTTTGTGGTACATGTGTGGGATTCCAATAGAGAACCTTATCTCTTGATTAAAGTTTTACTTTTCTTATTCTAAGGTCATGACATTGCTTGCTAAATGCCTTGTGCACCTCATTCAAAGATAGGACCACTAATTGATTTTCATCTATCACATTTAATTTGATCAATATTTCTTTCTATGCTAGACTTAGGTCAAGATTTAGATCATAGGTTATTGAGAGTGTATGGAGCTTGGATTGAATTGGAAGCATTGGAAGTTTTTTATACACCAACTCATAGGAAGAATAGCCAATAGGAAGTTTCCATGTTGAGCAGTAAGCCTAGAGGACATTGTTAAGTTTTGTACTCCAATTTTTCCTATATTTGCTAAAAGTTCATGTTAGTATTTTTGTGATCTCCCACTTGGTTGCCTCTGCTTGATCATTGGCTTGGAGATGGTAGGGTGTTGTTAATTTACGTTCAACCCCTAGGTGTTGCATCCAATTTCTAAAACTAGCACCTATGAAATGAGTTCAATTATTAGAAATTAGTGAACATGGCACCCCAACCTTAGTTACAATATTTTATTGCATAAATATAGTAGTGGTGGATGATGTACAATCAGTAACAGTTACTACCTCTACCCATTTTGTGTAGTAGTCAACTACTATGATAATATATGCCTTTTCATTGGACATGGGTGTGATGGGGCCCATGAAGTCAACACCCCAATGTTAAAAGATTCCAGTGGTTGAATCCACTATTGAGGACCTTCCATGTGAGTGATCATTCCCCTGTCTCATTGACAACATTAACAAGATTTGACAAATTTGTGGGCATCCCTATAGATTGTAGGCCAATAATATCCTACCATCAATATTTTTATAGCCATGCATATCGCTACATAGTGGCCTTCATGGACCTTCATGAGCATCCTAGAGAATGTGTAGTTGATCTTTGTTAGGGACACACCAATGAATTAGGCCATTTGCACACACCTTGTAGAGGTGTTTGTTGATTTCCATAAAGTACTTGGCTTGATGAAGAAACTATTGCTTCCATCTAAAGTAAAGATCTTGTGGCATCTCCTAAGTGAGAAGGTAAGTGAGGATGCCATTATACCATGTTGTCTTTATAGGTGTTTATTCATTTATTGCTCCTATAAAGAGGAGTTCATCTTGAAATTAATTAGAAAGTGGGCTCTCCTCATCTTTATTATCCCATCTTAAGTGAGAGAGGTGGTCATTGATCACATTCTTAGTTCATTTTTGATCTACCATTGTGAGATCAAATCCCTACAAGATCACAAGCCACTGTATGACACGAGGGCTCACCGTTGGCTTGTTCATGAGGAAGTAGACTACACTATGATCTATGTGCACAAATAATTTATAGCTAAGCACATAGTGCTTGAAATTTTTAAGAGCATACACCATGACCATTAGTTCTTTCTCTATGGTGGTATAATTTAATTGTGCTCCCACAATAATTTGACTCATGTAGTGGATGTAGTATGGGTGTTTCTTATCATCGATCTATGTGAGCACCACTCCCAAGGCGTAGTTGGATGCATCCATCATGTGGAAGGATCTAGGCCAATCTAGTGCTCATAGGATTGGCATTTATATGAGTTTCTCTTTTAACTATTGGACTGCATGTTCACATTTCTTAGTCCAGATAAAAGGTGCATCTTTCTTTATAAGTTCTACAAATGGTTTTGTGATCTTAGAAAAATTCTCTGTGAATCACCAATAGTAGCCAGTGTGTTCAAGGAATGATCGAACATCTTTAATAGTCTTTGGTTGACATGTTATTTCTTAGATGACCCTTATATTTTCTGGGTATACCTCAATCCCTTTTTGTAAAATTTTGTGCCCTAGCACAATGCTTCTTGGACCATGAGATGGCTCTTTTGCGAGTTGAGCAACAAGTTTATTTCAACATGTATTTTCAATACATGCTCAAGGCAGTCCAAGGCTTGCTCAAATGTAGATCCATATGTGGAAAAGTCATCCATTAAGTCTTCCACACCACAAATAATTTTCTATTGGAAGATACTAAGAACCAAGTGTTAAAATGTTGTAGGGGCATTTCATAGACTGAATGACATCTTACACTATGCAAATGTCCCCCAGGGACTCATGAATGTTTCTTTGGCTTGATCGTTTGGTACAATTTGGATCTGGTTATAGCCATTATAACCATTAAAGAAGCTAGAATAAAAATGCCCGGATATGGTGTTCAATATTTGATCCAAAAATGGCAATGGAAAATGATCCTTGAATGTTGCCATATTCAATAGCCTAAAGTTGATGCAGCCCACCATTTTCCATCTTTCTTTGGTACAATTACTAGTGGGCTAACCCACTCACTATCTGCAATGGGATAGATGAACCCTACCTTGAGGAGTTCAGTTTCCTCCTTGATGATCTATTTCAATTTGGGGTTCAGTCACCTCTGTGGATGCCTTTTGGACTTCATGGATGAGTCAGTGTAAATGCAATGCTAGCATATCCTTGGATCGATTCCTGTTAGCTCAAGATATGACCAAGCAAAGATTGTTTGCCATTTGTTAACCACCTTTAATAGCTTTTCATTTTGTTCAAGAGCAAGTTTGGCATTAATTATGAACAATTTACCATTATTTAAAAATGCATATTCCTTGTCAACTGGTAAAGTTTTTAGCTCTAAAGGATGCTGCTTAAAGTTATCAGGGATTTCCAACTCTCCCCAATAGGTATAATCATCTTCATCAAAGAGTTGGGAATGAACTCGTTCAAGTTTTTCCATGCATTCAACATAAGAACATGTTAGGTTCTCAGTTGGTTCCATGCATAATGTGCTCTATCTAAGTCAATTAGTAGCCACTGTGTACCCTATTGTTTTGTGGCCATTACATACAGATACCTTTGAATATTAATTTCTTATGTATAATGATCACATACTTTAATATATGTACTTTTGATGGATCAAATATTTTGCATGAAATTGCACTCGTTATCATTGTATGCGATGCATGGAATATGCTTCTTCTCTATCTTGCCCAATTCATTTTCTTTCGATATTTCTAGAGAGAGATCCCTTATGCCCATACGTGCATTGACCATGCTTAACCAAGCTCTTCCCATAATGATGGGGAAGTCACTTTTGTAGTTTTTAACCTTGATCATCAAAAAATCAGTAGGATATGACCACCCACAAATTGTGGTCACAATGTCCTCTACTAATCCTAGAGGGACAGTAATTGAATAATCTACCAATTCTAGATGGATGTTGCTCTTCTTGAGAGGTGGTAGGTTCTAGGTCTTGTCCATGTCATGGGAGATGAGATTAACTCCAAAACATGAACTAAGAAGAGCTTTGCATGGCTCATGTTCAACGATCTATAGGTAAATGAGTGGACGTCTTGGGTCAGATCTTTTAATGGAAAGATTGCCAACCTTGATCTAGTTCGAAGCATCATGAGTTAGCATCATAGTGTAAATATGATGTGGTAGTTGATTAGAAGGGCACTGAAAGATATTTGATGTAGAGGATGAGGGTATTGGAGATGTAGGATGATCAACCAAACTATGTTGTGAGAGTTGGAGAGGACTGCTAGGTCAGAAGAGGGGTCTTTTTCTACATTGATTGTTCAAACCGTTTGGCTAGAAAGCCAGTTGTGAATGTATAGCCCTCATAGCATTTCATTGTTGTGGCTATGGAGGAATCTCACATTGCAAGGATGGAGTAGGAAGTAACTAGGTTGAAGGTGGAGGTGTGTGTGAAAATGGATGTAGATGGTGGTATGGATATTGGGTTTTTCCTCAAGTAGATGGTGAATGTGTTCAATGGTACTATGAAGGGTAATAATGGTACTGAAATGAGGTATGACTTGTAGAACTTCTTAGAGAGACAGGTTGCTAAACATAGTACCTAGATGGATCTGGTTTACCTATAAGGGTACTACTGCCTTGGTGGTGGCATTCCCCATGATTGTGGTTGGTACCACTATTGGTATTATTCATAAGGTTGTGGAGGAGTTTCACTTGGGTAGTAAGCTTATTATTGTTGGTGGAACTACCTTGGATTGCCTTGAGGATAAGACAATTGTCTAGGTGCTTGCCTATGTGCTAGTTGAGGATTCAATGCATACATCCCAGACTCTTGTAAGGGTGACACCATAGGGTAACATCCCTTTGGATGTTTTTATTGAAAAATTTCATAATTAGTTTCATCATTAGAGTTGGTTTCCACAACTTCCTCTATGGCTATAGTTTTTCCCTTACCTCTTTGGTAGGCACATTTAGCTTCTTTTCACCTCCTACGGTTACAATCACTATTTTTCTCTTTGGATTCTTTAGTGATCTTCATAGCAGTTTGAAGTTTTTCATCCAAAGAGTTCCATAATTTATCAACCGTTTTTGAAATATTAGAAAGAAATTTTTGGATGGGTAAGGTTTTCCTATTCACCACTTCATCAAGCAGTGACTTCTCCTTATCAGAAAATTGAGCCTCTCATTTCTTGATGGAAGGCTCCGTATTATACTCTTTTGCACTTTTTCATTTTCATAGCTCATCTTATTCTTTTGCTACCTATTTAATTAGCCTTTGGATCTGATGAGATCCTAGTTAGACAATCTTCCTTGGGCATACACCCCAAGGGTTCTTATAGTTTCTACTTTAAGCCCATTTATGATATGGCAAAGTTGTTCCCTCTAAGAATAACCATGGCTAGGGAATTAGTATAAGAGTGAATAGTATATGCCCATGGCAGCATCCAAGGGTTCATGTGTTCCCTATTTCCAGCCTTGGATTTGCCTCTTCAAATTAGAAACTCTAGATTATGTTTGGTATTTATCATTAAATAGCTCTAACATGGTACTCCATCAGCAAATGGATTTTGGTTCCAAGGATCGGTACCAACTTTCAACTTCTTTGATGAGTGTCTTAGGAAATAGCTTGAGTTTCTACCATTCATTTTCTATGTTCTGTAAGGCATAAGCATCATGGTAAGCTTGTAGATGCATCTGTGGATCAGAGTTGTATCTTCCCTAAAATCTTGGGATATTATTCATGTCTAAACACTTGATTTAGCTCTCTTTCCTATACCTAGTTGGAATTCTAACTACCTCTACAATGTTGAGCATACTTTGAGTTATCAATAGAGGTTCACCATCATCATTGCATTGATGATACCAATGATGGTTTTGACAACCCCTTCGATCATGGTGACCTTCATGGTCATTGTTGTCTCGTTAATCACCTTCATCACAATTATTTCAACAATGGCTTCTATGAGAACTGGTAGATGAAGAGGAATGCTTAGAATCAAATGAAGAGAATGAATAGGAAGGTGGACTATCATTACTACTATGGTGTTTACCATCACTTTTTTTCTCATTATGATCACAATCCTTAGATCCTTTGCTATTGTGATGTTTTCCTGAGTCGCTACCTTGGGTATCACTCTTTCCTGAGCTTATTTTATGAATCGTGGATCATAGGTTCATGGTTGCACCCTCATAATTAATAACAAGGGGTGGAGAATCTTCATGTTGAGAACCTTCAAAGGGAAGATCCTCATTGTCATCTTGATCTAGTAGGAACAAGGGATTAGTAAATTATTTTCCCTTTGTAGCCTCATGGAGCTTCTCCTAATGTCGATCTTACTTGTGTTGTGTTTTAGTGGGATAGTAGTTCCAAGTATCATAACCATTCACAATGTATTCCTTATGAAGATTTGCAATGTGCAACTTTTGAAGGGTTTGATATCTTTATGCCTATGGGAAGAAGAAGAAATTTTTGCAAAATGAATAAAATTATCACTGTGCTTAGTAGTTTATATGTCACTGAGATTGTTGTTGACCTTGAGTTCATCCAATGATATGAATAATATTCACTAATCCTAAATAGTACATGTTTCAACAAACCAAGTCCCTAGCAACACCACCAATGATGAGCAATGAGGTACCCCTACATTCAACCATATGAATCACATGTGTTCATGTGTGATTTGGTCGAATTTCACTGACTTTGTAGTTTTCAATGCACTAGTCTTCTAGGAAGTGAATCTTTGCCTTAAGGTCAATCATTGTCTTCCCAATTACACTTGTGACATACACTAGTATGGTTAAGTGTAATTGAGGCATTTGATTTTTATCATTTTATATTTTATGGTTTGGTATTCAAAGGAAGATAAAAGTAATTGGATTAACTAATTAACTAGTTTCTAACTAGTCCCAACATAAGCATATGGTCCCACTTTCTGCACACATCCTAAACCCACATATCCACTACTGGGTTACCAAGCGTTACACTATTGGGATTACTAAGCAAATACATGTTACGCTCGAAGTGGTTGTACTTATGTGTTTAATCTATCTTGCTTAATTGCTTCATTAACTTAATTATTGGAAAATATTTAATAGATAATTGAAAACATTTGATAAATAATCAAAAACATTAAATGCATAAATAAAATATTTAATCTATCCAAAATGCTACAAGGTTTATCAAAAAGTTCATCTTTATTATTGCACACACTATCATGCTCAAGTACAATAATGCTCAAATAAAGATCCATATAGTCAATGACTCCTGTTGTGGGCACTTGGGAGAAAACTTCTAACTCTCAAATAAACAAGCTGTAAGAGATTCACTGTTAAAAATCTTTGTTTCCATAAATGCAGCTGGTGGATGTGTATTTATAGTTGAATATAGACCCTACATCGATGAGGTCTCGTTGATGCATGATATGATGCATCAATAAGGCCCAGTCAATGAGGCCTCATTGATGTAGCCAATAGAACCATGACTCATCATTATCTATATTTGACAATTTTCATGACATCTGGGTGTGGTAAGTACTATTCGTTGAAATAGATCTTAGGATAAAATTACTAAGTTGGATTTTTGTAATTTCTGAAAGATAGAATGCCTTATTTTGTTAAATTAAACCTTAATGAGTTGACATATGAGGGACATAAGGACTTCTTAGTGACTTGAGTTTGATTATATATGATAAACTAACTTTGGAAAAAAAATTTATTATATATAATTGCACAATTTTATAAGTGTAATATAGGCCTATGCTCTCACATTATGCTTATAGCTTAATAAGCTACCAAGGAGATATTCATAGGGTAGAACATCGCAATAGTAGTCATTGAGTGTTGGTTTCCCTATGAATCTCTTGATAATAATCCTTACCAATTAATTAGGGATGAGAAAATCTTATGACTAGCTTAATTTCCTTAAATTCATTGATGTTTTGAACCTAAATGAAGGTGTGTAATACCGAAGTGTTAAAGCTCAAGTATTTAGGAAAAGTAATTTCCATAATGAGATGATGTTATAGAAGACATTGAATACAATTTTTAGCTCCATAGTAGAGCCATACCTCTTAGATAATTTAGAAAAATTCTAATATTACTACAAGTTGGGTAAGAGGTACATGGATAAAGTTACCTTTGTCTTACTAGAGTCTCTTGTAATTGATGTACCTTATCATGCATATTTAAAACTCATCAAAGTATAATTGTCAATATTCATGGAAGTCTCTAGAAAGGAATATACTTTCTTGCATAAGTAATCTTGGATATGATGTGCATTTGATGATGGTTCATAATTCTTCCTAGATTATGTCTGATGGTTCATCGTTAGATTATAGTCAATCCTTGATTCTAATTGGTCCTTGGATCATGATTTGTTTTGATACTAATTATCATCAGTTAGGAACTTTATGAGAACATTGTATGGGATGTCAAAGTAGATTGGTCCTTCTTGCATGTGTTCAATGTATATTCAGTAGGAATCTTTAGAGGTGTTCAAGGTGAAGTTTGAAGTTGGATCAACATTGGATGAAATATTCTCTTTATGCTTTTCTTGTTATGTTTTTGGTCATTTTATGGATTTGTAATTTGGACCATGAATGTTGATTCTATGTTAAACTCTAATTTATGTTGTAATAAGGTCAAAGAAGACATTTATATGCTAATGTGGATTCTAAAGTGAATTTTAAGTTATTAAGTTTCTAAGTGTTATATGCTTTTGTGGATTGATAAGCATTCAAGTTGTTAACAAATTAAGTTTTATTTGTTACATCCTTTAAATGAATTTTTATAAATTATCTATGATTCATTTTAGGATATGACACAATAAGAGTTATGAACACACAAAGAGATGATACTACTAGTAATATTGAGTGCAAATCCAAGAAATGTTCTTTTTTAAGGATAAGTCTTATGTTTATAGAATGAATTGGTAAGCCTATTAGTCCATCAAAAATAATGCAAGAAACTATAGCTATGAATCTAGCCTAATTTCCATGGCTCTTAAGTTATTTAAATAAACATATTCTTCTTTCAATCCAAAAATAGAAATATTAAGATAATCATACTTACTTAAGCATTGAGTAATTGGATTAAGGCAAGAACTCTTCCCAATAACAAAATTTATCTAGGAAGTTATTTGATTTACTTATAAATAGTAGAAAATTCATCAAGAAAAGCTCTTATATATTCAAGTTCTAGAGTAAATATTATTTCTTAAGACATGTACAAATTTTGAAACCTTCCACCACTAATGAAGTGTAATACCAGATTAGAACTTTTTGATGAATCCATCATAATTTCATTAGGGTAGATTAAAAATGTTATGATCATTAGTAGTAAATTAGCATCCCTTGCTAACTTGTTTATTTATGTAGGATAGAATAGAGGAGAATTCCAAATTATTATGGGAAGAGCATGGCTAAGCACAATTGATGCTAAGCTTGAAATTAGAGACTTATTCTTGGAAATTTTCAAGAAAGATGAACATGGAGCTATAGAAAAATAGAGAGTTCTATACATTATATATAATTATATGGGGTGCACCTATGTGCCAAAAACTTGGACTTTTAAGTAGATAAATAGTAAAACATGAAAATTGTACATAGAAGATGTGTATAAAAATGCTTATATGCAGTAGTCACAAAATAAGAAGACATCTAATGGTTGAAAATAGAATAAGAATGAAAATTTGACATATGCATGGAATAGATAGAAAAAATCAAAAACACATATGTGAATTAATTAAATGAAATGGAATGAGTCAAAAAGAAAATTTTCCAAGATGAACACCAATACAAAGAATACATAGACTAGGGAAAGTTAGAAATCCCAAATAAGTTAGAATTAGAAACCATTAAACTAAAGATATTATTAAATTCTCTTGAACATGTGTTTTTAAATAATGAAAAATCACTAATTATTAATGTCAACCTAACTAAAGAATAAAAGTAATAATTGCTAGAGGTTTTTAACAAATGACCAACAACCTTTGTTTGGTCATATGATTAAATTACATAAATTGATCCTTGCATATGTTAGCATCATATCTATATAAATCTAGCTATGAAGCCATACCATTAACCATAAGAAAGACTAAATTTCAAACTAGAAAAGCTGTCAATAAAGAGATTAAAAAATTACTAAATTTAGGATTCATCTACCCAATTATCAATAGCAAGTGGGTAAGCCCTATTATCATTGTTCTAAAGAAGGATGGAAAAAAGAAGAAGGTATATCAACTTTAGGCTTTTGAACATAGCTAATTTTAGGGATCTTTTTTCTTTGCCATTTGTTTACTAAGTCCTAGATAATGTTTTAGGGCACAAATAATATAGTTTTTTGAAGGGGTACAATGATTATAATAAGATATGAATATCTCAAAAAGACCAAAATACAACTAGCTTCATAAATCCCTAAGGGACATTTTCATATAAATAGAGGTCATTTGGTCTTTGTAATGCACTTGTAACTTTTTAGTGACTTGTTATTAAACTAGTTGAATAGTATATTGGTAATATTTTGGAGTTTTACATAAACAATTTCTTCACATATTTTTTAGATTTTAAACAAGCCATATCTTATCTTGAGAAAGTATTAAAAGATGAATTGAAACTAATCTTAAGCTTAATTGACAAAAGAGTCATGTAACATCCTCATTCCTAATCTTAGGTTGGATAACATTACATTGGGTATAAACCTTAATGGATGATTAGCAAGGATAAAGAAAAGAAAATATTAAATGAATATATGCAATGAAAAGAAATAGAAAGGAAGCCTATGGTGAAGCCATGACCAAAGGACAAGATGAAAACTAAAAGTTGATCAAAAGATATAATATATCATAAACTAAAAATATAAAATGAATTAAAAGAAATATAATAGTCATAATGAGAACATATAATTACAAATTTAAAATCTTCATAAATAACTTGCATGATAACAATGATTTAGTCAAACATAGTCTCTGAATCCAAATGTGTGAATGATAGAGAGATCATGTTTAAACAAATGCTACAACCAACTACATGCATAGCTAAACAATGTACAAACCTAGAAGGATAATAAAATATAAGAGCTCTAAATAAACAATCACATGAAACATTTCAATACTCCACCAAGCTCTAGAAACCTATAAAAAAAAGAATGTTAATATAAAATTGAGTGAGAAACCTTTGCATATCCTCTAATAAAAAAGTGGATAGAGATGATAGTGGCTAGGTGAGGCATGATTAACCTACAAAACATGGTATTGTAAATACACAAATCAAGAAACCAAGAATGTACAATCATAATAATCCAAAACAAACATTACTAACTTAAAAAAATCATCATTCCACTCATCAGCTTACAAACAAGGAGGCTAGCACGCATTGCACTCAATTTCAAATGTGTTAAATTTGTTGTGTAAAATTTTTAAATTCCACACCAAATATTGAACTATCATGTAAATGGATTTATCATTAGCATCAAACTAAATGAGAGGTACCATCCAAAACCTACCTCATATATTCCTAAACTACCGTTGCTAGAGACATTATCCAAGACTTACCTCTAACATTCTAGAGTACTGAACAAAGGATCAATAAGCCATGGGATCATCCTCTTACGTACGATGAGTCCTAAAATGAAAGCCACATTGATACATCTTAGTGAAGATCAATCACCAAACATTTCTAGGAAGCCCATCTTCAACTGACCACACAACTCAATGCTAGCTCTAAAATCCAAATACTTAAAAGAATAACCAAACATGGCAAAGCAAACATTGATAGTGGAGAACTAAAAAGAAAATAAAAGAGTCTAATAATTTAAGAGATCTCATTAAAAGACACCAAACACACATGGATAGGTTGTAGACATTAACTTCCAAATGGATTCAACTAAATTCTAGCATCATTAGGGAACCAAGAGCATCATCCAAGGAAATTACAAAGTGTCAAGGAATTAACCAAATGATACAAACATGTCCAAATGGATGTTTACCAATACTTGAAGACTTGTTAAATAATTCAAGAGTTCAAAGTAAGATAAGTGAATTTATGATGAGCATGAGACATTACAAAACTAAGAAGACCAATTTAGAGCTACATTGGAAAACTAGGCTAAAAAATTGATGATTGTACTAAAAATTCCATTTGTATGAAAGAAATATTTGATTACAAGAGAAATTACCTAGGAGATGTCTTTGGAGTGGAAAGACATTAGTTGGTAGAAGAGAAAGATACCATTTTTTTTAGAAATACATCTTTGAAGAGGAGAAAGACATCTTGTAGTTTGAAAAACATCTTTTAAAAGACATATTATGAACTTGAAATACATATTTCACTTGGATAAGATGTCTTGCTAGAGAAAAAGATGTCTTGTTATAATTATCTAACTTATGGGAAAGACATCTCACCAATTTTCAAGAAGTCTAGTTCAAGTAAAATAAGATCAAAATCAACTAGAAGAGAATTAAAACAAAGGATCAAATACCAAGAACACCAAGACCAAGGGGAAAGTTAGAGATCTAACTAGTATGAAAACATAAACAAGAGATGAATAGAAAGAAAAAAGAGAATAACCAATAGAAAAATCAAATTCTCATAATGCATGGAGGAATACAAGCATAATAATGAAAATTTAATTCACACAACCATGGAAACATAAGGATAATAAGGAGGATTCTTATAATAAGCAAAACCTTAAGATATTGAAGGGAGAAGATCATGGTAAAATTAAGATGCTAAACAAAGGGGAAAAATTCAAAATTTAAAATAAATGATAAAATTGGGCTTTCCTCATAATTGTAACTGAATAAAAAATGATGTCAAAATAGAGAAATCTAGCAATAGAGACAAAACAAAGAATTAAAATTGTAAATCACTTAAAATTCATAATAGGAAAACCAAAACCCAAAAAATCATTAGTACCAAATTCTCACAAAACTCATACCCTAAACCAAAAAAAAAGATGATAATTATAGCTATGAAATTAAAAATAAAATCAAAAAATTTTGCAATCTATTCAATCAAAGCAATAGCAAATCTCAAAAAAATGTATAGATCTATAAAATATAATTTAATAGAATCCATCCCATGTACATGCACACAAAACCATATAAATTTACAGCAAATTGCAGAAAGGCCAAGATTACTCATCTCAAATATGCATGAAGAAATCCACACAAATACAATAAAACATCAAAATGAATATACTGATGAGACAATATGATCAAGTAATCTCTAGCATCCTCACAAACCCTGGATTCTAGTAGCACCTCATCTTCTTACATGTAAATATATCAAGATGTATGGATTGTAGGAGTCATGGATGTTTTAACAAGAGGTTGTTAAAAATAACATAGAGGAAATCAAGCTAGTTTTCACAACAAAAGTTTCACTATGAAAATAATTTTACTATTCATGTCCTTAACTCATGTAACTTTTTCATTGTCTTTTCTTTTCCATGTAACATATCCACAATGCAAAAAATTCAAATAACATATGCTAATAATATCTCAAGGTAGCTAAACATAATAAATCTCATTAAATTAAATTAAATATAAAAATAGCTAGCTACTATTAGAATATACCAAGCAAAATCATAAGTTTGCAACCATGACATTCTTTCACTCAAACCTTTTCATACTCATCAATAGGATTAGTGCATATATGCTAGATGAAATAACATATATCATAAATATCAAAAGAAATACATAATTAAATTAATCCATGCATGCCACAAAGCTCATGAAGGAAAACATATGTAGATACATTAAATATTAAATGCACAAAACTTGTAACTATCTAACAAGCATAACATACCCATGCATCCAAAATAATAGGGTATTACAAGTCACCTAATTGTTTAAGAGGGCATAGTTCTTGGACATCTTAAAGAGAGTGATTAAGGTGAACTCTAAAAAGGATAAGATCATACAAGGCATCACCCAAAGGCCACAAACAATTAAATATTTCAAATTACTCCTTAACCATACTAGGTAGTATGAAAGATTTATTAAGAATTTATCAAAAATTGCAAAACCAATAGTAGAGTTAACTAAGAAAGATATATCATTTTTTTGATCAGAGGATTCTAAAAAAGAATTTGAATTTTTAAAGTAGAAACTTGTAGAAACTTCAATTTTACAAGTAGTAGACTAGTCAAAGCCATTTTACATAATGATAGATAAATCTAATTATGTATTAAGAGCTATACTTACACATCTAGATGATTAAAAATGTCCACATTATATCCACTACATAAGTAGAAGCATTATGAAATCAAAACTCAACCACATCACTTTAGAGAAAGAACTAATGCTAATGGTGCACACCCTAGATAGGTTTAAACATTATGTGGTTGACTATCCTATTTATGTACACCTAGATCATATTGCCATTTAGTTCCTAATGAATAAACTCATAGTTAGTCTATATGTCATACAATGATTTGTAATCTTACAAGAATTTAATATCATAATGATTGATAGAAAGGACACCAAAAACATAGTTTCCAATCATTTGTCTTGTTTGGAATGGGAAAAGAACATTGACGAAGAACCTCTCTTAGACCAATTTCTAGATGAATTATTATTTTTCAAAGTTATGATAGTTTCATAATTAACAAAAAATCCATGATTTTTTTTATCTCACTTACCTAATAACACATGAAATCCCTAATAAATGTGATAAATGAAAGAAGAAACAATTTTGATATTAGATAAAATGCTTCATGGAAATAATCGATAATATTTATAAAATATATGTTGATATTATGATTCAACAGTGTGTACCTAATGAAAACCAATGACGAGTCCTTCAAGATGCATATGAAGGATATGTAGGGATCATTATGGATGTAGATAAATAGTTATAAAAATTATTATGGTTGGATACTTTTATCATAATCTCTTTAGTGATGCATACTACCCTACAAAATCATATGAATAATTTCAAGGAGATGGGAGGATGATAGCTATATTTGAAGGACCATGATAGTGGATTCAACAATTGGAATCATTCAACATATGGGATATTGATTTTATGGATCATATCATATCCATGTTAAATAGAAATTCCTATATAATTTTTGCTATTGACTATTACACTAAGTTGGTAAAAGTTGCCATTATAACATACTACATAACTACTATAGCTACTAAATTGTTTTAGTAGCATGTGTTAAATGGTTTGATATATCAGTGGAATTGATTTTAGATAATGGTATGCCTTTCATGGGTGATATCTTTAATAAGATGACGAAATGCCTATGGATTAAACACAAATTGACAACACTATATTACCCTTAAGAGAATGGTTAAGAAAACGTTACAAATAAGGAAATTACAAGAATCTTAATAACAATGATTAGAAGATATAGTAAAGATTGGATTAAAAAAATTAAATGATGCTTTATGAGTTTATTAATCTACATGGAAATTTCCTATAGGCTATTCATCCTAAAATTTAATATATGGGAAATTATCTAATCTACCCATTCAAGATAAACTTCATACACTAACAACTTTGTGTGACTTAGATAGTAATATTATTCTAGTGCAAAAATAACAATTAATGAGCCTAAACATGCTAGATGAAAATAAAATGATAACACTTATGCATAATGAAATTAACAAGAACTACACCAAATAGAGACATGATACCTAATTTGAAGATTTAGAAATTAAACTAGGAGATAAGGTTCTTTACTATAATTCTAATCATGTGTCTCAATGCATGAAATTGCAAATACTTTTAGGGGAATCTTATATTTTTCATGCCAACTATACATTTGGTTCCTTGCAAATTTACCATCCAAATAACCCATATAAGCTAATATTAGTCCACATTCAATAACTCAAGCCATTTAGGAAAGACGTTAGCTATATGACCATAGCTTCCTCATCCACCACATCTATCCCCTAATCCATTTTCCAAATCTTCTCCTCAAAACTTAGTTATAAGGAAGATACTCATTCTATTTGGGCTTTGAAAATGTGATTTTTACTCTTTTTATTTAAAATTGTTTTCTTATTTTTCATAGTTTTTTTGATTTTTTATTTATTTGATAATTTCAAATTGTTAGTACATTTCCCTTTTCTTGATACTTGTTACTCTTTATTATTTTGAGAATTTTATATTTTATTAAGTTATTTATCTTATGGTTTAATAATATTTCAATCATTATTTGTTAATAAAGTTACCAATTATATGCAAGAAATAATTTCATTTGAGGAAATATTGTTCTACGATATTAGATTACTGAAGGTGTAATTATGCATAATAGTGATATTACAACATCCATCCCTTCATTTCCATTAATAAGAGGGTCTTACCATGGGAACAATATGATTCTTATCAAATTTGAAACTAAAATGAATCCATGGTGAATAAATCTTGAAGGAAAACAAAAGGACTAAAAGGGTTGAATAAAGATATGACATCAAATAAATTTGTTAATTCCTTGGTCTTCCACCCTAGATTCCACTACTTCCATGTTGATGCACTACCATTCATGTTTTTATTATCTTTGAGAAGTCATACTTCTATGAAATTATTCCCTTGTTACATCACTAGAAAGACATGAGACTAATGCCAAAGGTCATCCTTGGGTATGGGTAATAAAATAAATAAATAAATAAATCCTTATAAAAAATCATTCTTAGGATATCACTAGAAAGACATGCAGCCCATGCCTAAAGGTAGGCTACTTTTGAGAATCTCATGGTCTCTTAAACTAATTTCATCATATTACTAGAAAGAAATGTTACCCATGCTTAAAGATGCACTGTGATGAGATTAGCATTAGCTATGAGATTAGAAAGACATGTTATCAATGCTTGAAGATGATCCTCTAACTAATGGTCAAGAATCATTAAAATTAATGACACTGATTAATTAATTATTTTTAATAAACCTCACAAATATTTTCCAATTTTTCATTATTGAGTGGTTTTTTTCTAAATATGGTGGATAGTTAGTCTCATGATGGTGGCCTAGGACGATGCAATGTGGCATCACTAGCAAGTAGATTGGACTTAGTATGAACCCTATGAATAGGTATATTAATCATTTTAATCATTCTTATCACATAGGATCCATTATAACCATGGTAAGGTACATCATGTCCCACTTATTTGATCCCTTCTAGCTCAATTTTACTTGATTGTTAAGTTTAAATTTAAATTTAATGATTTTTTATAACATAGTGCATGAGTTTAACTATGATAGTTGCATGGTTGTATTGAAATAAAGATATGCCTCACATTTAATTTCTTAAGTACCTATAGACATCTATACAAATGGTTATACAAGGGAATTAAGGATAGGAGCATGCTTTAGAAAGGATTCACTTGTATGACTATTGGGGATCATATTCATGAACCAATTTCACACTCTTATTATTATTATAAGACCTACATTGATGCATTATTATAAGACCTACTTCTCTTCAAATTTTATTGGATTTTAATAATATTTTCATTTTTTCTTAATCTCCCTAATTCTGATTCAATTTAAAAATTAAATGACTTATTTTCATCATCTTCAATTCTTCAAACCATAGACAAAACTCACCCTCTAGTCTAGCATTCCTAAAAGATTCTTGGTATCCATAGAACATAATAAATGGTGAAATTTTTGGTCCTTCAATAAGGCAAAATATTGATTTTTAGCTAGTAATATCATAGCTACAATATCATAAGTTTTGCAATATTATAGCTACAATATTACCATTATAAATTAGTACGTATACTCGGTGACCATTAGTAATTTTTCACATTTACATTCAAATGCATAGGGAGTTTTTACCATATCCTGAGACTAGAGATTTCCAAGATCCATAGTTTTCACTTCAAGATTCTAATTCAAATAATTAAAAAATCATTAAATTCTTAGTGTTGATTTTGTTATCATTGGGGAAACTAAGCATCATTTTGAAAAAATTTCTAAAACCTTGTTTTTGAATAGACTAAGATAACCTACACTAAGAATGATAAAATCAAGTTGAAATTTAACTAAAAATTACATGATTTAATTACCTTGGAGTCTAGGAAACAATATTTTATAATTATCTTATGAAATTAATGTTATATTTTTATAATTTTTGATTAGAACCAAAAGAGTGAAAAAGGTGAAATTCATTATGAAAAATATTTGAAAAGTGAACTATTGATCCTTGGTGATTACAAATGGCATCCAAGTAGATTCTTAAAGCTAGAAGGCCCTCATAACTATGTGAGAAGAGTCCAAGAGATGAATGTGGTAGAGGAAGAGAATGTGGAAGATACCAACTGCAATAGTCCCATGCAGAAGAATAAGAGGCATAATCTAGATTAGTGCATCAATTGACAGGTGATCCACTAGCCATGGTCAATGAGACTATATCATAAAAAATGTAGTGTGATTTGGTCAATAACTTCTAAAGATATTATTAATGTAAACTACAAAGAATACTTGTGTATATTATTGTGTTTAATAAGTGTAAAAGAGATATGATCAGTATAATACATGAGATACACATGCTCTCATGATTAGAGAAGAGAAAATATTTATAATTTTATGTTTTATAATTTTTATGTATTTTATAACTATAAGAATAAAATAATAAATAACAAATATGTATTACAAATCCTTTTAGGATAAGTGATAATGATCACACATACATGCATGAATGGATTGTATTACCTAAAGGGACAAGTGCAACACCTTACATAAAAAACATGAAATAACTACTAGTCATAACCTTGATGGCTCAACACCATGTCATACAATTATTTTCTTCTTAAATAAGAAAAAATAATCATAGCTCAATGTAATGGAATTAAATAAATAAATGAATTAATAACTTAATTAATAAATGCATATGATAAGCATGAGATTTGTATTTTTGATGTTTTTATAGTTTAAGGTATTTAAGTCACAAAACATAGGAAAAACCATGAACTTAATTCATCATCCATAATGTTGAACTCTGCATCAAATACATGGTTTCGAGCTAAGAAAGTAAAGTAACACTCTAATAGAGTATAACCACACTTGTAAAAGTAACAACTTAAAAATACATAAAATATGAGAAAAATACACTTACCTAAGGGAAATAAAGCTCTCTACACAAAACCAAATGCCAAAAGCTCAAAATTCTTAAAATGAAGTCCAAAATATCAAGGTTATATGTAAAGAGATAAACCAAAATATTTATAATATTTGTCATGAAAAAGTTTAAGTTTGTTAGTGATAGGGCATCCATGGACATCTATCAACGCATCCTAGTAATTTCAAATTATGATCTGAGTAAAGTTGGATAATAATGATTAGGCAAGAGGTGCATCAATGCCTCTATAATGATGTAGGAGGTGCATCAATACTCTAGTATTAACATATCCCCCACAACCAACATTGACTAGAAAATTTGTATCAAAGCTCAAACCAAGGGGAACATGTCCTAAGGACCATACGATGCTTGAATGAAGTTACAAATATCCTAAGAAATTTAAGACATGCACATAACCGAGAATGTGATATAAGAAGTAAGGGTACAAGCTTGGGAGATTCAAACCTTAATCGAACATGATAAAAATATAAACACTAGATGTACGTGACACTTTTCAAGTTCAAGACATACAANCAAATCATAGATCAAGCACCACGTGGTAGAGGGGTAGTTGGGACTACGCTAGTCCTAACTACACTTCCATTGAAGCTAATGGTGTTCTACTGGTGTGCTCCAATGGACCCTATGAAACTACTAGACTATGACCATGATACCAAGACTACATGTGCAAGTGCCAAATAGACTAGAATGTACCTAGGAATAATGGAAAATAGTGTAGTTTGGGAGACTACGCTTCACAACTATGTTGTTCGCTCCCTCGAGTGGTGTCAAGCATAGGTACAATTTGGGGACAAATGGGGGATGTAAAAGAAATAAAAATTGATGATCTTTCTTATCGAAGGAATGTTGAAGCTAAGATGGAGGCTGATGCTAAGTTTCAGAAGCTCCTGGAGGTAGTTTTGCATGACTATGATGACTACACTCTAGAGCATAGTATCGACAAGGAGAGCATAGCCCTAACACTTAGAAAATTTTGGTGAAAATTGATGTTCTCATGAAAACTATGCTAACTATGCTCTAGAGCATAATAGGAAGCATAGCTTCAGAAGTTAGAAAATTTGCTAAACTATTTCTTCCATGCCAAGCAAGCTTGACAGCTTCTGACTTGACACTT
Organism: Gnetum montanum; assembly: GCA_015680685.1. Lineage (NCBI taxonomy): Eukaryota > Viridiplantae > Streptophyta > Gnetopsida > Gnetales > Gnetaceae > Gnetum > Gnetum montanum. The sequence continues at coordinate 684,441 of MNCI01031112.1, forward strand.
AGGAAAATTTGCAAAACTAATCATTGGTGTGTAGACTACGCTGGCTATGCTCTAGAGTGTAGAACTAGTAATGAGAGTGTAGTCCAACACTTATAAAAATCTACAGCTACTGTTGACACTTAAAAAAATCTTGCAAATCTAGGCTATCTATGTCAACTATGTTGACTACGCTCTATAACATATCCCTAACAGTGGGGAGCATAGTCTCAACCCTTAGAAAAATTTACCAAGTCTTGACACTTAAACAATTCATGGTTGAAACCTAGGAGCCCAAATTTGGTGGTGTTTTATTGGACCCTTTTTGTTGAAGTCTGAAGGATTGGCCTAAGAGAAATCGACAAAGAACACAAAACACCACAATAGGCTTAGCTCCAAGATCACTCATCAGTACTCAATTCGAGGGTCACTTCACCATGCTCAAGGGTGCCAAGGGAAATGGTATGCTAGAGATAAAGGGTGTAGGGAATGTGTTAGGAGGGTAACAAAGGAGTGAAATGCAAACAATGTGATACTAGAAGGTGCGGCACCTAGGTGGCTTGTTGCCAAAATAGTGATCTCTCATTGAAATGCTTATGAGAGTCAGCACCCATGACACTAGCATGGTTTGCCTCTAAAATTGTTACCTCTCGTCAGAGTGTTGATGAAAAGGTCAATGCAGATTCAAGGTTGGGTTGGTTGCAAAATTGCAGCTCTACTAATTTTGCTTGGGGACATGTTTTACCCCCTCTTTTTTGCTTTTTGATAGCATGGTGAGCCTACTTTGGATGTTGTGCCAGTTTAATGTTATAATCCAAGGATGAGGTTTAGTGTCATAGTGAATGGTCTATGCTAGTTTATAATCATAGTAAACCATGCTATGCTAATTTATAGTCATAGCAGACTTTTTGTTCCAGTTTATAATCATAGTGGACCTATTGTGCTAGTTTATAGTTGTAGCGAACTTATGTTTACCTTGCTTCATTGAGATGCAGTGTTGCATACTAGGCATAGTAAGGCTCCAGATATGAGTGGTTTACTGGATTGGCAACTTCATTGTCATCATGGTCAACAAGCTTGAATGCGCCATTTCCATAGACCTTGATGACTAAGAAAGATCCTTCCTAGTTGCCTAAGAATTTGCCTATGAGCTCATCAACAACCTTAACAACTAAGTCCCCCCTCTTGATCTAGCACTTGTGATGATTATGATGATGCTTTTGCCATTGTGTTTGTTTGTACCACTCAATATGATCAAGTGTCTACATGCACTCCTCTATTATGTCAAGGTCCATGATTCTCAACTTGTCGTTTTGAGCCTCATTGATGAAGCTTGATCGGATTACATGGAGTGATGGAACCTGCAATTCAAGAGCCAAAATAGCTTCAGACCTATAAACCAAACTATATGGCATCTTACCTGTTGTAGTTCTATGTGTTGTGTGGTAGGTCTAGAGTGCATAGATCAGTTTCTTATTCCATTGCTATTTGTTGCTACTAAGCATCTTCTTTAGAAGATTGATGATGACCTTGTTTGTGGCCTCCACTTGGACATTTGCATATGGGTAGTAGGATGAACAAAAGGAATGTTTAATTTTGAAGCATTTGAAAAAGGCTTTGGTCTCAACATTGCTAAACTATGGTCCATTGTCAGTGACTATGGTCATGGGCAAACCAAAATGGATCACTGTGTTTTTGGATATGAATTTGCAGACCTACTAAAATGTCATCTTTCTAAGGGGAATAGCTTCAATCCACTTTGTAAAATACTTGGTGGTGGTTATAATGAAGCTATGCCCTATGAAGGACTTAGGCATTATTGGTCCTATGATGTCCAACCCCCAACATTGGAATGGCCATGTGATCTACATTATATGTAGTTCAGTGGATGGCACATGCATTAAGTTGTCATGCCATTGATACATGTTGCACGTCTTGACCTTGGAGATGCAATCATGCTTCATATAAGACCAATAGTAGCCTAAGCATTTGATTTTTGTCATCATTACCCTAGGTGCTATGTGACCTCTACATAGTCCCTTGTGGATTTTTTCCATGATCATCTAAGCTTCACTATCACTAACACAGGTTAATAGTATGTCATCATAGGATCAATGACACAAAGTGCTATCACCCATGATGATGTACTACCATAATCACTTTCGCACTACATCCTTCTAGGTAGTGGTTAGATGTTGTAAAGGTTCACCCTATAGAAGTTATTCCTTAATGTCATCGTACCACTCTACTACATGGATTGTGCTTACTGTGGTTACAAATGCAATGTCAGTTGTTTTTGTGATAAGCACAGTGTAATTTGTCATCAAGTTAGGTAATGTATGAAACATATTAGGTGCAATGCTTAAGGCTAACATCACTAATGCATCGACAATGGTGTTTTCATTGCAGGGAATGTGCTGGATATCCATAGTTGCAAATCGTTTTAGTAGGTGTTTCTCCAGGTCACAATAAGGTTGCAAATCTTGAGATTTACAAGCATAAACCTTTATAAATTTGTTGAAAATTAGTTGCGAGTTGCCTTAGATCACTAGGTTTTTTATTCCTAGGTTGTGAGCTACTAGCATATTCCAAAGGAGACCTTCATACTCCACCATGTTGTTAGTGTATAAAAATGCAAAATGGTACATGAAGGGTTGGATCTTCCAAAAGGGAAATGTGATTATAATAGTGACACTACCCCCTTAAGAGGTTGAAGCATTATTGAAGTGTAAGAGTACCTCAAATTTATTAGGCACTTAACTTATGCTAGTGACATGCTCATCCAGAAATTCTAGATCTATCGTTGCTTGATCATCAATTGGGGAAGCCGTAAGTTATGTAGCTATTGCTTAACCTTTGGTTGATGATTGTGCAATGTAATGTAAGTCAAACTCTATAGTTATTACTTTCCACTGTGCAATGCAACTACTCTCATAAATATTCATTGTAATGGTTCAAAGTACATTGCTCTATAGATGATGTTGACTTGACTACAAAAAAGATAATGCCTCCACTTCTTGAGTGTAAATACCAAGTCAAGGAAATTCCTTTCCACATAATTATACTTTTCTTCATAGGTAAAAAATGCATGGCTTAGATAGTATATTGAGACCTCTATGCGATCATCTTGCTTTTGGTAAAGCAAAAATTTGATAGATGCATTAGAGATAGCAAGGTAGATGTAGAAAGGTTTATCTCCTTGTGGAGGATAGATCATTGAAAGTTGAGCTAGATCTTGTTTAAGGTTGATAAATTCCTCTTGGTATTGAGCCATCCACTCAAATTAGACTCCTTTCTTGAGAAAATGTTGCATGGGTTGCAACTTATCAGTCAACCATGCAATAAACTGATGTATGAATTGCAATCTACCTTGTAATCCTAGTAGCTCCTTAAGGTTAGCTAGTGGTGCTAAGTTGATAATGGCCTTAACCTTATCGAGGTCTATGTGTGTGCCTACTTTAGATACATTTCTTGATGTTAAAGACACATTTCTTAGGATTTAACCTAAGTTCATGCTTCAAACAAAGTTTGAGTACAAGGTCTAAGTCATCTGCATGGTTCAAAGTATGCTGCTTTGAACTTAATAGGTATATTGTCAACATAATTATTGAGAAATCCTAATAGGTAATTGCTAAAAATATACATCCTGGCACATTGACAAGTTGCTCCTACGTTCTTTAGTTTGAAGGGCATCATAGTGTAAAAAAAATGTACCCCAAGGGGTCATGAAGGTAGTACTAAGTTGGTGCTCTGGGTTGATCTAAATCTAGTTGTAATCCAAGAACCTATCTATGAAGGACAAAAAGGCATGACCAAACATAGTATCAACCAATTGATCAACACTAGGCAATGAAAAATCATATTTAATGGTTGCCTTGTTTAGGTCCCAAAAGTCTATGCAGATGCATATACTTCCATTTTTCTTGGGTACGACTAGGATGTTGGAGACCCAATCTACATAGTTAATGGCTTGGATGAAACCAACTTTGTAGAGCTTAGTAATTTCATTACTGACTACTAATGCCACCTTAGGGATAACCTTGTAAGATTTCTACTTAACTACTTTTATGCTAGGATTGAGGATTATGTTGTGTTGCACTACATGAGGATCTAGGCCTAGCATGTCTTCGTAAGACCATGCTAATGCCTTGATGTTGTCGTTTAGTACTTTTACGATGTCTTGGGCATGTTCAGGATCTAGCATGGAACTAAGCTTCAATGCCTTTACCTTGCCACCAGGTGTTGCTATAGGGAGTTCAATAAGGGGATCCTTGCTGACATCACCTACCTCTAGATCTAGAGTCCTAACTAGATGGTTTGGCCATTCTAGCCGTACCTCTACAGATGTTATGTATTCATTGGAGGCTATGGGCTCAAGGTCTAGACATTGTGGGTCAATGCATCATGTGAGATCACCATGGGGCTCGGCGAGAATTAGAGGTGAATGAAGATGCTCATATGTAGTCATGTTGTATATCTTGCAATAGTCTTGCAAAAATAACCAAGAAAACATCAAGTCATCCCTATATTAATAAGAGTAATATGCATAGAATGAAGAAAAGAAATGTGATAAAAACTTCACCTAAGTATGAAAATGTGACTTTAAAGGCTAAGTATGCATATGTGATTTTAAAGGCAAAGGATGCATGGGTCAATTTTAAGCCTCAACAAGCCATGGGGTGCTAGTTTAAGATCTTAGCAGATCCTAATGTGCTAGTTTAAGATTTTAGAAAACCATAATGTGCTAGTTTAAGGTCTTAGCAAACTGTAATATACCAATTTAAGGTTTTAGTGGACCATCAAGTGCTAGACAAGTATGGCCTAGTGCACCAAAAGAGAAAAATCAGCTTGGGCACTCACTAGGCAGTAAGAAAAATTTAGAATTTTTCTAAGTTTGGGGTAGGGAAAAAAAATCAAAACAATTTCTACGTCTGGAAAATACACTTCCACCCAACTATGCTCTACAATATTGAGCATAGTCCTAAGGTACGTAAAAAATTAAGTGGTCCCAGGGGGTATAAAAGTGCATTTCACCTTGGGTAAGTTTTTCATTGTCAAGGATGAAAACATAACTTTTCATAGCATAGCATAGTTAAAAGAGCATAGTCGCTAGAATGTTGCACTGAAGTGGACACTAGCACCCTAGATTGACCAATGTGGATGAGGGAGAGTAAGCCTTAGGACACCTACCATGGGCACGCATGGAGGAATGGAGGGCACCACCATCTACTAGGTACCCCAACTATGCTCTACTCCTTTTTGACGTTTCACACTTTGGTTTCTTATCTTCTATACTAAGGCTTGAGGCTTGGTTTGTTGGTGGCACCATGCCCTAGTAGGGGCCACCATCACCATGGCCATTGTGGTTTCCATGGCCATGGATGGAGTGCACGATTTTGTGGGGATAGGGTTTTTTACTTTGGCATTTTCTAGAATGGGGTTTTGCTACTATGTGTATGGGGTTTTAATAGGTGATTGTGCAGTGTGAGGGTTTGGTGGAAATGGCCATAAGCCATCACCCATGAGGGTTGGGAGCATGGCAAAGGGTTCCTACAATTTTTTTTTCTTGAAAATTTTTTGTGTTTATGGGGTAGAGATGTGGGTGCCAATGATGGCCATGAGTGGCCCACAGTAGGCAGGGTTGCAGCAAGGAATTGACATTTTTCTATTTTTTTGAAAATTTTTTAAAAGTATAAATGCGAGGTAGGGGCAAGGATGAGGGAATGAGCAGATACCAAGATGGCACATAGTTAGGTAGGAGTGTGGTAGAGGGATTGCCCTCTAAAACTTTTCTTTTTTTGATTTTGTTGGCATTGAGAAAATGCAAGTGTAGTGTGCCTAGGGGCACAGGGGCCATGGAGGCACCACACCTTACAACAAGGATGCACAACCACATGGGCTATGAGGGGGTAGCACCAAGGATGCATTTTCTGTGTTTTCTATTGGGTAGTGTGGGTGATGTGGCATGTAGTAGTTTCATCAGTGTGGCCACGAGGGAAATGGCCATGGCTGATATTCAGCACACGAGGCATGGTTAGAGTGGAAAGTTAGTTTTCTTTTTTTCTTGAAATTTTTTTGAAATCTTTGGGGCTACGCTTCATGGGAAGCATAATTGGTAGTTAGAATTTTTTCATAATCTAGGACTACACTCTGTAGTCTCCACAGTGTAGTTGGTGTGAGTCAAAGTTAGAAAACATTTGCATGTTTTCTAAACTATGTTCCAGGAGGTAGCCTAGAGTTTGATTTTTTTTTTTGTAGTTTTTCGAACTACACTGCCCAAAGTTAGAAACAATTTTTGATAACTTTCTACAAAATGCTAAACTTGTGAGATGTAAAATGCTATTGCAAAATTGCCAAAACATGCAACTTGTAATGCTAAATGTGCAAACATGTGAAATAAAATGCTAATGTTGTACAAAACATGTTATATCCTAGTGAGTACTAAGTGCATCAAATGTGCACGTTGACGTTCTATAACCACGAGGCCCCTATGGGCCCTAAGATATTTTTGCTAAACTAAGCTATTTTATGTTAATTTTTAAATATTTTTACCAAAATTTGCATCTAGTATATACTAACACTACGTTGTTACTTTTGTGATTGTAGAGTGCTATTGAAGCCCATCCTAGTCATTATGGAGCTTGTCGGAATTCTCTGTTGCATGAGCAAGCTGATGCCCAACACCCTTGCACCCAATATGTAGGTGTGGTTATCAAGTAGTGTAGTTCTGACTAAGGGAAAGTGATTTCTTGGCATTCCTACTACAACACTTTAGTATAATGATGTGGTCACACTTAGTGATGGAGGCTATGAGTATCATCATCGAGACATTGCTACTTGGGGTTGTAGCGATAGAAAATGTCATTAGCTGGACACACTGAGAGGTCTTTAGGTGCACAGCCTAACCCTAGATCTGTGCAAGGGCCATGCTATAGAGAATGGATTTAGGGTGCCCTGAATGGTCTGGTCGATCAGACATAGATTTAACCGGTGTACAATAATCGTTTTGCAAATAATGATTTTAAATGGAACACCTAGTGGTAAAATAAAAGAAAATGTAATGTGCATAGTAGTAGAAATGTGCTAAAGCACGCAATAGGACAGTGGACACGATTGAATGCTTGACAATGTCAAAAAATAAATGTTGTAATTAGAAAAAAGAGATTTTGAATAGGAAGATGCACCACCTTGAAAAAAGGGCATAGGTATACAAAGTGTACAATAGGTGTAATAGGAGTGTAGTCACAACCTCGGTAGTGTTAGACTGTGAAATCTGGTGCTCATTGTGATAAACTATGCCTACTGGGTCGGTAGTCACAGTGTACTATGCGATGTTCCACTGGGCTGCAATGGGGCTATAGTGTACCATGCGATGTAGTTGTGCCTCTCTATCCATGTGGTGTGCTCTGGGTCTTGTTCGCCCACAGAGCTAAGTGCCAAGATGCCCTAAATGCCAAATACCTTACTAGTCAAGAAATGGAAGCCTCCTTCCTTTTCTCTCCACCTTTTCTTCAAAAGAGGGTGTAGAGGTATTTATAGGGATAGGGTTAGCCCAAAACATAGATCAAGTGCCATGTGGTAGTGCGATGGGTGGGACCATGTTGTCTACTACACTTGTCCTGTGTTATGCATGGGACATGGGACATTGGCTGCAACGCTGGACATGGTGCTACATAGCATGACAAGGTGTTATGCTGCACAGTGTTGTAGGGTGTTACATAATAGGATGCAGCGTAACAGGGTGTTATGTAGTGTAACAGCACGTAACAACACGTAATAGTGCGTAACACAGCGTAACAATATGTAACAGGGTGTTATGCTATGCTACGCTATGTAGTGTAATAATGTGCTATGCTACATAATGTAGCAGCATGTAACAATGTGTAACATAGCATAATAGCATGTAACAAGGTGTTACAGTACACTACGCTATGTAGCGTAACAATTTGCTACGCTACATAGCGTAGTAGCGAGTAACAAAGCGTAACATAGCGTAACAAGGTGTTATGCTATGCTTCGCTATGCAATGTAACATTGCACTACACTATGCTACGCTACATAGCATAGCAGGATGTTGAAAGTGCCATCGTTCTGACACTTAGGAAAATTTTGCAAATCTTCCAATTGAAGCCAACTACACTTAGCACTTGAAAAAATATGGGCAAAGTGCCACTATTTTAACACTTAGTTGTATTTGTAGTCGTGATGCCGAGACCTAAAATTTTGTGGTGTTTCAATGGCCCCTCTTTGTTGACATATGGAGAAGTGGCTTGAGAGACGTTGACAAAGAATTACAAAACACCATAGCAGACATGTCACCAACATCATTTGTCAGTGCAAGATCGAATGTCGTTTTATCATGCTCAAGACTGTTATGGGAATAAAGTTATGCTACGAGACAAGGGGTATAGGAAGTGCTAAGGAAATAAAATTTAAATGGTGGGAACAAAATGCAAACAGTGGATCATGATGTAAGATGCAAATTCAGCATGGTTGATAGTGACCATGGCATGAAGTAGCTTGCCCCTGAAATGTTGACCTCTTGTTGTAGTGTTTATGAGAGCATCAAAATCCATTTAATGCTGGGCCAATTATGAAGCTGTAGCATTGTCAATGTGCTTTTTTTTGGGCAAACATTTTATTTGGGTTTGGCTTACTACTGAATGTTAGCTGCAAGTTGGCCATTGAGAAGATGGGATTTTTTTCCTATGAATGATTCATGTTACATCCACCTAGGCTTTGACCATGCAACAAAGGTGCCCCATAGGATGAATTGTGTTACATCAACCATGGGTTCTATAGTTGATGTGAAGAGAATGCCATGTGTATCACAGTTTGTATGCATTAGAGGAGTGTGAAATCATAAGTATGGCAATGATGAGAGGATACTGGCATAGGCTTTAACTGGGATGAGGGGGATGTGCACTCTTGAGTGGCTCAACCAGTCCAATCATGCACATCAAAGCAATGTGGTGACTTGCTACTGTGATGAGATGCACCTTTGCATGATTTCCTCCAAGGCTTCATCCTACAAACACAACTTAGAGAAGACAAGAAAATCACAAAACGTGAAATGCAAGTGCATATGCCAGATGTGAAGATGCTGCAGGTGCAAAAATGTGAAGACACTGCAAATGTGTCGAATGTTATGCCAGTCACAAGTGCTCAGGAAGCCAATGAAAGTGCCAAGGTGATGATGCTACAAGTGTTGTTAATGTTGTACTAATGGCAAGTGCTCCAAAAGAATCACCAAAATGATGGGAGGTGATGATGTTATGAGTGATCCCAAGGCAATGGCAAGTGTTTGGATTAGATCAGCTACATGCCAGTTTAAAGTCCTGGCAGACTGTGAACCTAGTTTAAGGTCCTGGAAGACTGTGATGTGCTACTTTATAGTCCTAGTAGACTGTTGGATGCTAGTTTAATGTCGTAGCAAACAATGGATGTTGTGCTAGTTTAACGTCATGACCCAAGGATGAGCTATGCTAGTTTATAGTCATAGCGAACTATCTATGCCAGTTTATAGTCATAGAAGACTATCTGTGCCAATTTATAGTCATAGCAAACTGGTGCTTACATTGCTTGTAGAAGGTGTGATGATACATGCATAGTCATGTTGTGTGCCTACAAGATCCTACAAAAATCAACTAGAAAGAAAACAAAATCAAGCAACACCTATTGTAAACAAGGCTAAAATGGATGAATGAAAGGAAAGCAATGCAAAAAGTTATAGTTTTAGACCATTTCAGGTCGTAGGCTAGTTTAAGGCCTTTTCAGGCCATGTGTTTTTTTAGTTTTATGTTTTATAGGTTTTTTTTTGATGTTTTCAAATGTAATGCATAAGCTAAGTGGATGGATGCATAAAAAGGTAAAAAAATATGTGAACAAAATAAAATACTTGATCTAAGTAAGTAGGAAAAAGGTAAATGCGTAGGCTAGTGTGATGGCAAGTGGAGGCAAAGGGTAGACAAGCATCTAGCACATTTTTGGCAAAGGGAAAGTCTTGGTCATGTAGTTGCTTCCTAACCGAGCATGGATTAGGGAGTGTGCAAGGATTAAGATCCTCTTGGAAGATATTGGCTTCAACTAATCGTTCGGGTGTGTTATCCTTAGGTGCTACATTGGTTGTTATAGGTGTACCACCAAGAGACTCTTCTTCTAAAACTTGCACCATGTTTATGTCATGGATAGTCAAAGAGGAAGCATTATCACCATGGATGATAACTTGACCACCTTTGTATGGAAGGTGGATTTCTTGGTGGATGGGAGAGGAGATGGCCTTTAGTTGGGCTAGCCAAGGCCTACCTAGAATCATGTTGAAACCTGGCATCTCCTCTATGATAGTGAAATCTACACTAGTGGGGAACTGCTCTCCTGCCACAAAGGCTAAGTTGATTATACACCTGACTATGACACATGATTCGTTGAAGGATTTTAGACACATGGTTTTGGTTGGCTTGATTTCATCTTCCAAGCCTAGCTTGTCGATGACAGAGTACAAGACTACATTTTTTGCTGCACCATCATCAACATGTACTCTATGGATGGTACATTGTCCAACAAGAATGCTAATGGATAGTGGAGCTGTAGTAACCTCCTCTCATTTGGGGTTGACTTTGACTACATTATTGTAGAACACTAGAGATGTTGAACTTGATTCTTGTGGTGTAGGGGAAAGCATTGTTGCACGGATGGATGCCTCATTTGCAGGGATGTACTTCGTAATAAGAATGGAGGCCAAGATCTTGACCAATGCTTGGTAGTGAGAAAATGAAGTCATGACTAGGTCGTACAAGCTCAACATTGTGTTCTTTTGCTTGAACGTTTGCTTCACTTGGGTTAGTGCAGCTACAAAGTCCTTGTCATTAGTTGTTATGTTGGCCTTGATTTCCTTCATGTGACTTGAAAGATAGAACTCTTGGAAAGGGGACTTGGGCTTGGTTTTCTTGGCTTTCTTGGGGGTAGGGGCCCCAGTGTTCAATTGTTGTTTGCTGGTTGTGGCCTTTGCTTTGGCCATGGGGGTTGCGAGGTGCTCGTTTGTCCTCTTGCATTGGCATTTGGTGGGCCTACCCTAGTTGCTAGTGGGGTCAACCCTTGAAGGAGGAGGGATTGAGATGTTTCCCGCTATTGGGCTTCAGGTAGGTGAGGGGCCATCATGTTGTGGCATTCTTATGACAAATGGTGATTTAGGTGGAGTTGTTGTGTGGTCAACTTGTTGTGGCACCTTGATAACAAAAGGTTGTTTAGCGGTTATTGTTGCATCATGCTAGTTTAACATTTTAGTGGATAGTTGCTGTGGAACTTTGACCACAAAGGGTGTTATGGGTGCTCGAGGTGGAATTTTGATAACAATGGAAGGTCTCTTGCTTGTGGAGGTAGAGGGGACCCTTGCCTTTCTGGGAGGCACACGGATCAAAAAAGGTTGTTGCATAGGTTTAGACTTACCACATATGCTAATGGAATATATGACATAGGAGGCATCATCTGTGTTGGATTGACTCATCGTGTTAATCACCAGTTGGCCACATTCTATCATTCTCTGTAGGTCATCCTACAAAGCACGATAGTTGTCTGTATTATGTCTAGCCAATTGGTGGTAATGACAGTATTGGTCCAGGTTAAAGTGTTGTGGAATTAGGGGCTCGTTTGGTACTGCTAAAGCAGGGTTCCTTAGTAGTTCGTAGTACCTATCATGTTTTTGACGGGTAATTGCTGATACATGATTGTGTTGGATTTGCCCAGCTTTCAAGAGTTTTTCTAGTAGTTCAGAGGGTTGCACCAGTAGTGGTGTATACTTTGAGTAGTCCTTGAACTGAAATTTGGATCTTGGGGTAGCCCCTATCAAAGTAGGTGAGTTGGTGCCAGAATTTGTGGTTTTGTTAGCTGGGGCCTTGGGTTTCTTAGCTATCGAGCCTCGGTTGGTTGCTTTTATGCTTGTGGCTACTATTATCACTATTTTTTTTGCTTGCAAGCATGTTGGTTTCTGTAGGCCACATAGGCTAGATCATTGCTAACTTTCGTTGCTTCCTCTATGCCTATTGTTTGGGAAAAGGCTTGGCTAAGAGACTTCAGGGCTAGATAATAAAGTTTGGACTTAATAAAGTCATTTACTGCACATTTGAAGATGGCCAGTAGATGTGTCTCTGCTAAGGGTTCATGCATTTCACTCAATGTACCATTCCAACGTTGGAGCAATTTTGACACGGGCTCTAGAGGTCCCTGTTTAACTTGCATAAGTTGGTCAAGGGTTGCTTCAGGCTTTAGGTTGTACTTGAAGCGTGTCACAAACTAGCTTATGATATCTTCCAAAGAGGAGATTGAGGCCTTCGGAAGTGTGCAGTGCTAGTCCAAGGCCTTGCCAGTGAATGAATGGGGAACACATGCATGATGGTGTGTGGACAAGCTTGAAGGAGTAGGCATTCAAATCGAAATGTGACAAAGTGTGCATTGGGGTCTCCTTCACCATTGTACTTAGTGAATTGTGGCAATTGGACCCTAGTTGAAAGAGTTAGAGGTGGTACCATAGGACTTATGGCATCATCTTAGTAGAAGTCCACCACCTTGATGGTGTCAGAGGAGGTAGCCTTAAGTCGGTTGATCTCCTCCGTCAAGCTTTGCATTAGCTAAAATGCCTGATCCAAGCTTAGGGATGTGCTAGCCGGTTGCATTGGCTAGGCTTGGGTTGGTTGCATAGCATAGGGTAGAATTGTTGGTTGTGATGTTTTCTAGTTTAACATCGTAGTGGATAGTTGTTTCTAGTTTAACATCGTAGCGGATGGTTGTTGCCAGTTTAATGTTGTAGCGAACGATTGCTGATGTATTGGCTAAGTAATGGATGCGGTAATTGGAGTGGGCCACACATGGGTGGGTTGGACGGACATCGTAGACACCAATGAGACAGGCATGATGTAGGATGCCGAAGTTTTTTGGGGCTGGTAGGTGGCCCCTAAATGAGCATAGTGTTGGGCAAATGCATTAGTTGCTTGCGAGGAAGGCTACATTGGCATGGTCACTATCTTGGAGGGAGGCTGAATTGGCATGGTCACTATCTTGGAGGGGATGGGTGGACCAAATCGAGGAGGGGCTATACTAGGTAGTGGTTTTTGGAAGATGGTGTGGAAGGGGCTCTCATGCTTAGAGTGGGCCTCAAAATCATATTCCTCCTTCTTTGAGGCTTCCATGTAGGTTGTCCTTGCATCATGCTTATTTACACGGATGAGTTGGGACAACAACTAATGGTAAGACTCCATGAGTGGGATTATGTCAAAAAAGTAGGGGTTATACTCTCGTCTATTCTGGTGGACTCATTCATAGTCCTATTTTGCCTCTAAATGGAGGTAATCCACTATTACTCTTTCTTGAATTCTAGCACAAAAAATTGTATTTTTCATGGCTTAATGCGGCATGCTTTGGCTGGATTGTGGTATCAAATGTGTTAGACACCAATGTGGAAGGTTGATATGGATTCATATTCACAGATCAGGTTGTGAGAGTTGCTAGTTGCAGAAAATGGCTAACTCTGAAAACAACAGAAAAATAACTATGTCTATCAGTTGCAGGGAAATGGCCAATTATAGAAATATAGAAAATGGCTAAGTGTAACAATTCAAAAAAAATGCTAAGTATGAAAATGCAGAAAAATGACCAACTCTGGTGTAGCGTAACAGGGTGTTACACTATAGTGTCAGGTGTTTCACTGTAACGCTATGTTGCACTGTAACGTCGGGTGTTGCATTGTAGTGCTACGCTAGACTGTAGCATCGGGTGTTGCATTGTAGTGCCACAGTGTGCTACGCTATGCCTTGTACGACCCTGCTACACTGCATGTGCTGCAGCTACTATGCTATATAGAATAACTCATAAAATTTAAAAATGATACTTGACAAAAACTTAGATCTGGGCCCTCCTTTTAGTGCCAAAACCTATAACGATAGAAAACATTGGTGGATGGAAACATCGAGAGGTCTTTAGGCGCACAGCCTAACCCTGGATCCGTGCAAGGGCTGTGCTGGAGAGAATAGATTTAGGGTGCCTTGAATGGTTTGGTTGATTAGACATGGACTTAATCGGTGTACAATAACCCTTTTGCAAATAATGATTTTAAATGGAACACCTAATGGTAAAAAAAAAAAAAAACATAATGTGCACAGTAGTAGAAATGTGCTAAAGCATGTAATGGGACAGTGGACATGATTGAATGCTTGACAATGCTAAAAAATAAATGTTGTAATCATAAAAAAGAGATTTTGAATAGGAAGATGCACCACCTCGAAAAAAGGGCACATGTATATAAAGTGTATAATAGGCATAGTAGGAGAGTACTCACAGCCTCGGTTGTGTCAGGCTATGAAATTTGGTGCTCACTATGATAAACTATGCCTACTAAGTTGGTATTCACAGTGTACTGTGGAATGTTCCACTGCACTGCAATGGGGCTACAGTGTACCATGCAGTGTAGTTGTGCCTCTTTGTCTATGTGGTGTGCTCTAGGTCTTGTTCACCCACAGAGCTAAGTGCAAAGATGCCCTAAATGCCAAATACCTTGCTGGTCAAGAAATGGAAACCTCCTCCCTTTTCTCTCCTCCTTTTCTTCAAAAGAGGATGCAAAGGTATTTATAGGGCTAGGGTTAGCCCAAAATGTAGATCAAGTGCCATGTGGTAGTACGGTGCGTGGGTCCATGCTATCTACTACACTTGTCCCATGTTATGCGTGGGACATTGGACATTGGTTGCAAAGCTGGACATGGTGCTACACAACGTGACAAGGTGTTACACTACATAGCGTTGCAGCATGTTACATAATAGGATGTAGCATAACAGGGTATTACGTAGTGTAACAGTGCATAACACAGTGTAACAGCGTGTAACAGGGTGTTATGCTACGTTATGCTATGTAGCATAACAATGTGCTACGCTATACAACGTAGCAGCGTGTAACAGCACGTAACAAGGTGTTACACTACGCTATGCTATGCAACGTAACAATGTGCTATGCTATGCAGCATAACAATGTGTTATGCTACATAGCATAGTAGCGTGTAACAGCACGTAACGTAGCATAGTAGCGCATAACACAGCGTAACAAGGTGTTACACTATGTTACACTATGTAGTGTAACAATGTGCTACGCTATGTAGTGTAGCAGTATGTAACAACATGTAACACAACGTAACAGTGCATAATAGGGTGTTATAGTATGCTACACTATGTAGCGTAATAGTGCGCTATGCTATGCAGCATAGCAGGATGTTGAAAGTGCCATCGTTCTAACACTTAGAGAAATTTTGCAAATCTGCCAATTGGAGCTGACTACACTCAGCACTTGGAAAAATATGGGCAAAGTGCCACTATTTTAACACTTAGCCATATTTGCAGTCACGATGCTGAGACCTGAAATTTTCTGGTGTTTTAGGGGCCAACCAAGACATATTGAGATTTATGTCTGATGAGCCTACTACCAATGATAAAAGAGCAGTTGATTCAAGGCAAGGCCCTAGGGACACTCATCCCTTATCCAGGATTTGATAGATGTCAAAGTTCTCTTGCTATAATAAGAGCAAAACTGTCTTCATTGCTCTGCACATGCATACTTTGTTCTAGAACCCACCTAGAACTATATACTACACTAGATGGTAAGTGCTCTTATGATTTTACATTGTATTCTTTGCCATGGACTCATGGTAAATTTGCTAACTGCTCATGCTTTTTGCTAGATTTAGAGTTGATGATTAGGGTCTCCATGATGAGGACAAGGCTCTTTCCTTGACTCGTACTACACTAGAGGTGTTTTTCTCTAGTCTGAATGTTCAAGAGGCTATCCTATAGTATTTGGGAGCTGATCTAAAGAATCACCCTAATTGGTACCCAAAGGCATTCAAGTGGTGCAAGGCCTATGATTGGCTTGATGAGAGATGGGCTAGTGGTGAGCTCAACCTCGAGGAGATTCTTGCATCATCACCACATTTATCCTAAATAGCATTTGTTTTCTGGAAGTGTCTATTGTCTTATCTCTTATTACTTGCTTACATGTGTACTTGTTGATTTTCCTTTGCATAATGCTAACATTGTTTTTACCTATGTTGTAGTTGCAGTTGCTTTAGGAGAGGCAACGATGGTTTCCACAGGTCATACTAAGGCCACCCTCATCATGAAATATGGTGATGTGGAGGGGTCATAGCATTGGTTGTGCCACTAGGCCTTAGAGATGTTGATTAGTTTGCTCACACATGCTAGGTTGATAGACCTTTTCTTGGACCTTAGCCTAAGCATTCTGGTGGCCAAAATAGTCACCATCATAAACTCCTTTAGCAATAATGTCTACCACTTTGTCACTTGCATGCACAGAGTGAGGGTACTTCTAAACCTCAACAAGGATTTTTTTATCAACTTCTTTGGCCTTCCCACTGATGGCCCATTGGTTGTTGACAAGGCCAACAAAGAGATGAACCATAGAGGAGAGATCAAGGAGTGGTTGGAAGCCACCTGATCTTACAGAGGCATCCTAATTAAAGATGTGCATGTGCATGAGGTCTAAGATCTCTACCCTCTCTTTCATGCTTGTGTCTTCTTAAAGTTGCTCTTCCAAGGAAAAATACTTAGGGTGGAGTAGGCACAGGTGATGAAGGAAGTGCTGCAGGAGGGCACATGGTTCAATTAGACCTCCTACATCACCACCAAACTAGACATAGAGATCACCAAGCTACGCTACTCTTTTAAGCAAGGTCCCATGTACACTTCGTGTTCTTCATAATGTACCTTCAAAGGTTTACAAAGCTTTTGGTGGTTTAAGATACTGGATAATGGGTAGTGTAGGACCATGAGTAGCTATCTAAGCCTTGGGTAAAGCACATGTTCACAACCACTTGCTCACAGGATCTCCCAAAGGGATTGATGAGTCATACTCAGTGACAACCAAAGGTCATCTAGGATGGTCACACTATTCTTGTGATAGCACAAGTGAGTGTCCCCTAGTTATTATTAGGGATGTGAATAAGGCTAACTACTATATTGCAAAACTGGTGGGGCCCTCTAAGGAAAAGATTAAGAAGCCACACCTGGTGGAGAAGGCTACTTCTATAGTTGAACAAGTGGGTATCAAGAAGATCTACCTCAAGATCCCAAGCTTGTGCATAGATGTTGCAGGTTAGTATATGTATAGATGCATTCATTATATATTTTTCAAGTTTATATTTTTAGTGTTTTTTGCATTGCTATGCTAATGCTAAAATGTTATGTTTGTAAATTAGGTGAGAGGGTTGCCGAAGCAGTAGTGGAAAAAATATTAGAGATAGCCTCTCCTCAAGTTGAGGAGGAGAAACATAGGGAGGAGCTACATGAGGCCATAAAGGCCTTCCAATAGTTTGAATTGGAGGGGCTATTCCACCCTGATAGGGGTGATTTTTCTAGTCTCTTTGATGGTGTGTAGTTGGGAGATCCCCTTGCTCTCACACCTGAGGGATTGCTAGGCAAATGCTTTTAGATTACCATCTATTGTCACTTCTTTACTCTTGCATCTTTGGCTATTGTTGCTTATTGCAATGTTGGGTTGCAGCCTCAAATGTACCCACTAGTGGTTGATCATCCATGCCTACCTACCACATGAAGTTGTGGGTAGAAACACTAGACAAGTTTTCCTTCATGGAAGGCATCGTAGAAGACATGGTTGACTACCTGTAGCAAGTTGATCCCAAGCTTGGTATGCATATGATGTTTTTTAGCTTATGTTGCTTTACCAATTTTAATGCTTAAGCTATGGCTAATGTTAATTTTAATGGTTGCATGACAAAAAGTTCTAAGCTTCACTAGGATTTGAACTAGGTGGCTAAAGTAGATGTTGTCCCTGAGTACCCTCTGAAAGTGGAGTAGGTGCCTTGCCATGTGTACAAGGCAACAAGCAAGTGCACACTTTTCTGCATGAAAGCGTTATGGATCTGTAAGTGCTTCAATGAGAACCTATGGAAATGCATGCATGAACTTCAAGAGAGAGTGATAAGATAAGACACAAAGATCAAGGACCTTCAGTCTCAATACAGCTTCTTGGTTGCTTGGTCGCAAAGAGATAGTGCCTGGTGGATTGTAGAGATTGACTATGGCAAGTTCTAGTTACCCATCCACGGTAAGAATGAGACCACCTAGGAGATCACTGAGCAGCGGCTACAGATGGATCTACTTGTCCAAAAAAGTTGGGATTGGAAGAATTTTAGTGATAAGGTGTGCAAGTGGGGGCACACTTAAAAGAACCACAAACACCACTATAAGTGTGAGTGAGATGCATATGTTTAGCAACTCAAGGAAGAGTCTGTCAAACATTGTCACCAAGAGATGTTCACTAAGGTGATTGGTAGGAGATGGGCCTTCGAGATATTCGCTCATCATATAGTGGTTAGTGGTTCCTTAGAGAGTAAGATTGTTATGCCCTCATGAGAGGCTTCATGTGCCACATTTTCCATGTAGTAGTCCACATGGACCATAGTGGACAAAGGAAAGACCCTCATGGGAGTTAACTTTGGCTAGGAGGACTAGATGCAAATATCCAAGGTTGAGATCCTTGACATTTGAAATAGGACCTTGATATTTTACCTCTAGAAATGGTTGATTTGGAACCCTCTTAAGTTAGTTTTTATGTTGTTTTCATGCTTTTTATGTTAGTTTATGTATTTTATTTTTTCTACTTACAAACTTGCATATTTTGTTGTTGTTGTTAATAGGCACCAAGTGATACTATAGGCCCCAATGATGTAGTAGATGAAGAGAACCCTCCACACCCACCTAGTACTATTGGTTCAACACATCTCTATGTAGCCCTATTGTTGGGCATTTGTTGCATTTTTTGTGTATTTTTTTCTATATGAAGTGGACGGTCATTCTATGTACTTTTAGTTAGATGAGATGAAATGGACATTTTGCTATATGAAGTGTATGATGAGTAGACTCTTGCATTTATTTATTATGTGTTTAATGATGTGATGAATTGATGCAGCTAGGTCATAGTGATTACTATTTTTAGGTCATTATGGGTCCTACTAATAGTTTAAGGCCATCTCGAGCCATGTAATAGAAGAGAAAAAGTTGCCAGTTTTAGGCCATGGTAGGCCATATATTTTTTGCAATTTTTGAATTTTATGTATTTTGAAGTTTTTCATGCATGAAAGAATAAACAAGTAAAAATGTAAACTAAGCAAAATGCACAAGAAGAATAAATAAATGCATAATAAAGAAAACAATGTAGAAATGCAAAGAACCTAGCTAAACGTTAATGTATAAACAAGCTGCATACAAACAAGGTATGTAGAAGTTGGGGCAGGTAAGCACCTAGCACATGTTGGACTAAGGGGATACCTTACTCACATAGTTGCTTCCTAATTTGGTTTGGGTTAAGGGATGTGTAGGACCTAGATGGTATAATGTAGTACTCACCTTGACCTTTGTCATCTATGTCAAAGGGCAATTCTCCCACAAAGCATCCTCTGGGAGGTTAGTGGCTTTCGTTGATTCCTTAGGTTGGTCTTCCTCTTACATTTCACCTTTATCCTTTGTAGGAGGTGCATCATCGAGGAACTCCACCTCTAACCCCTATTCAGTGTCAATGTTGCTAATTGTTAGAGGGGCTGCATTATCACCATAGATGATAACCTTCCCACTTTCGTATGAAAGGTGGATTTCTTGATGAATAGGGGAGAAGATAGCCTACAACTGGGCTAAGTAGGGCCTACCCAAGATAAGGTTGAAACTTGACATCTTCTCAATGAAAAGTGATGGGAAACTGCTCACCTACCACAAAGGTTATCATGACTATTCCCATCATGATAACACACAAACCATTGAAATATTTTAGGCATGTTATCTTTGTTGGTTTGATCTAGTTGACAAGACCCAACTTGTCGATGACTATGTATGAAATGACATTTGTTGTCATCTCATCATCAATGTGCACCCTATGAATTCTACACTATTCCACATGGATTATGATGAACATTGAGTTAGTAATGACTTGATCCTTCTCAAGGTCAACATTGATCACCTCATTGCAAAATCATAGGTACATTGAACTTGATTCCTGCAGCGGAGGAGGCAACATCATAGCGTGAATGGACTATTCATCCATTGGGATGTCCTCCATGATAGGAATGGAGGTCAACATATGAACTAACACTTCATAGTGGGTGGAGGAGGTCATTGTCAAGTTGCATAGGCTTAAAATTATATATTTTTTTTCATTTTAAAGCCTATTTGACTTGTGCCAATGCATCAAGGAAGTCCTTTCCGCTATCTACTACTTTTTTGTTGACTTTCATCTCCTTAATGCAGCCCAAGAGATGAATCTCTCATGAAGGGGATTTGGGATTTGCTTACCTTGCTTACTTTGGAGCCTCAATGCTCTATTGTTGGTTGCTTGTTGTGGCCTTCTCAATTGATTTGGCCATTTGGGATAGAGGATAGGGGAATTGGCTTTGATGGACCTAGTGCCATTTTTTCTTGGTGATGCCTAAGTATTTGCTCAATGAGATTTTTGTTGGGCTTCTTGAGTTTCCATCCAAATTACCTATTTTTGTTGCTTGTAGGATGAGGTCTCAGGAAAGTAGCAACTAATGCAAGGCCCACAGCCAGATTTTGAGTAGGTAGGGAGTCCACATGTTGCGAGGCCCTCACGACAAAAGTTATTTGGGCTATTGCTACTACAACATGCTACGAGACCCTAACCACAAAGGACATTATAGATGCCTAAGGTGGTGCTTAAAAGGGGTCCCCAAACTAGTTCAGGCCAAGGGGATACTAGCATCACCAAAGGACACAAGAATCACAAATCGCTCTTGTGTCGATTTTGAGTCATCGACATTGATAGCATTGATGGTGTACCCTACACCACTTCTGTTAAGAGGATCTTGTAGATCCTCATTGATTGATTTTGGGAAGAACTAGGTTGGTTTCATTAAGGACAAATTTTCCCCTATCAATCATGCATTGTATGTCATCCTATAAGCCCATGCAAAAATCTGTATCATGACTAGGTAGTTGGTAAGATTGGAAAAGTTGTTCTAGTCTAAAATGCTTAGGGACCAAAGGCTCATTTAGTAATGTGGTTGAGGGATTCTTGAGAAGCTTGCAATATTAATCATGCCACTTAAAAGCATCCTTAGACATTTACTTATATTGGATGCATCCAATGTGAAGAAATTGATCCAAAAGGTCCAATAGCTTAAGCAAAAATTGTGTGTACTTTGAGTGATCCTTGCACTCAAAGTTTGGCCTTAGGGTAGCTAGTGCTATGGCCACCAATGATGCGGGCTGGTTGTTCACCATAGTGCTAGAGCTAGAAGCCTTGTTGTTGTTGGCTAGAGCATTGGGTGGCTTGGTCGTTGGTTTGACTTGGCTTAGCCTCCTTGGCCACTGTTGCTATAGTGATGGTTTCCTATTTGCCCTTGTCCTTATCCTTCTCCTTCTTTGCATGGAAGTTTTTATAAGCCATGTAGGCCAAGTCCTTGTTAGCATCTGCTGCATCTTAAATGCTCTTGGTTTGAGTGAATGCTTGGCTCAAGGATTAGAGGAGAAGGTAATACAACTTTGCCTTAATGAAGTTGTTGACTAAACCTTTAAAAATGGCCAATAGGTGTGTTTCTACGATGGGCTCATGGTTTTCATTGAGTGATGTGCTTCAACGTTGAATGAATTTTTGCATGGGCACTAAGTGGCTTGCTTAACTTTCATTAACTAATCTAGGGTTTCCTCAAGCTTCAAGTTATACTTGAAGCATGTGACGAATTGGGTGAAAAACTCCTCCAAAGAAGAAATAGAGGCCCTGGGGAGCACACGATACCAATCCAGTGCCTTGGTGATTAAGGACATGGTAAACACATGGATGATTTCATAAAACAAAACCTACAGTAGAATGCATTCTAATTGGAAGGTTATTAGATGGGCATTAGGGTCCCCTTCACCATTGTATTTGGTGAATTGGGGTAAAGGGACCCCAATTGGTAGTGCCAGTGATGGAACCATAGAACTAATTGGATCATCATGGTAAAAGTCCATCGCATAGATAGTTTTAGAGGAGGTAGCCTTGAGCCACTTAACCTCTTCAATTAGAGTCTGAATGAGCTGAAATGCTTGATTTAGACCTAGGGTGATTGTGACAGGCTACATCGGTTATGCTGCCCACTATCCTGTTTGGGTGACCCACAACCTAGCTCTAGGTTGTGTGACCACATGCAATGCTTGTTGTGTGGACTATGTGATAGAAACAACACCTAGCCCCCACCATGTGCTTATGGGTTGGGCCATTGTAAATGGTACTAACATGATAGGTGGAAGGACGAAAAATGCCTAATTCGCATCCAGCTAAGAGATGTGCACGGTGTGCACATAAGGTTGCCTAGGCACAATGGTCAATGGTACATGTGGCTAGACAAGTTGAACAAAATAAACATATTGAATAGGTTGAATAGGCTAAATAGAATAAATGGGCTGCAAAGGCATGATGAAGGACAAGCTAAAAGGAAGTGCAACCTCCTAGTGCATCTTCTATGTTTGGTGGGTTGTCATCACAAGCATTGACCTAGGCAGTGACACCTGGTTGACAACTATTTTCAAAAAGGTAGAGGGGTGAGATAGTGGAGGCATGAAAGTAGAGGTTTTCCACTAGAATGAGGTGTGGAACAAGTCATCATTCTTAGATTGAGCTTCAAACTCATCTTACTCCTCCTGCAAAGGCTCCTCATACTCTATCCTTGTCTCATGCCTAACGTTTTGGATGAGGTTATCTAACATCCACTAGTAGGGCTTTGTGAGTGGAATGAATTCCATAGTGGAGGGGAAGTATTCCTTCCCATTTTGATGTATAAGCTCAAAACAACATTTGGCTTTCATTTCTTGGTGATCTACGTACAAAACTTCTTGGAGCTTTGCACAAACGAAGTTATATTGTTCGTCATTGAGCACCATGAACTATGGAGGTAGGTTGTGTAACCTAAAAGATTGCCTCTATTATGCCAAAATAGAACCTCCAAGAAGGTCAATCAAGATTTCTTGCTAAATAGGCCAAAGAACAACCATGCTTGAAGCAAAGGTCGAAGGCTACTTAGGATTCATGATGCAAAAGGTAAAGATGCAAAAGTTGTTGTTGGGAAAAGGCATAAAGAAGCTAACTCTGCTAACTAGGAAAATGGCTAAGTTCAAGAATGTAGAAAAAATAACTAAGTATAAAATTTCTAAAAAATGACTAAGTATAAAAATGTAGAAAAATGACTAAGTATAAAAATGTAGAAAAATGACTAAGTGTAAATTGTTGAAAAAATGGCTAACTCTGAAACTATGCTTACAGCTGACTATGCTCACTACGCTATGAGCTGACTACACTCTCCTAAGCATCTAGAATTTGTCTAAGTGTAAAGTATACACTCTATTGTTGTCAAGAGAGGTTTTAGGGGAATTGATGATAGGGACCAATCTACACTAGGGTGTAGAGAGCACACAAGGCAACAATGAAAGGAGGCCAAAGAAGAAAATGGAAAAGGCCCTCCTTCTAGTGTTAGAAAATTGTAGCAACTAAAAATGTTAAAGGCTAAAATGGTGCACCAAGAGGTTTTTGGCCATATATTTTTGACCCCACATCCATGTGAGGGCTTGCTGGAAGTAGATGCGGGGTGCCCAAAATAGTCTTGCCGATTGAACTGGGACTTATGGGGTATTATGCCAAAAAATGAATGTCAAGGGTTTGCATAATGTTTGCAACATCCATAGTGTCAACCAAGGTGAGCATAGGTAAGGTTTTTGATGTAAAAAAAAGTGAAAATGTATGAATATATATAAAAAATGGTGAAAATGCAAGTAAAATGTTAGAATGTGAGTAAAAATGCCAAAAAATGCATGGAGAATGAGCGAGAGAGAAAGTGGCATTACCCCAAATGAAGGGAGCATAGTTAACTATAAAGAAAAGGTATAAACAGACAATGTAGGCAGCGTAGTCATAGTCTCAGGGTGTCTAGGCTATGAAAACTAACTTCCACCATGAATTCTAAGCCTACTAGGTTGGCTAACATGATGTCCTACTGGCTACAATGGTTTGCAGGGTGCTAGGCGGTGTGCAATGATGTTGCGGTGGTGTGCAATAGTGTTTACCAAATGCCAAGTGCGCTTGAATGCTAGATTTCTAAGAATGTCAATGCCCAAATTTTCCCACCTTGCTTTTGATTTTCTAGCCCCTAGAACATGGAACATTGGGGTATTTATAGGGCTAGGAATAACATGAATCATAGATTAGTCACCACATGGTAGAGGGGTACTTGGAACTATGCTAGCGCCAACTACGCTCCCACTGAAGCCAATGGTGTTCTACTGGTGTGCTTTAATGGACCCTTTGAAACTACCAAATTGTGACTACGATATCAAGACTACATGTGCAATTTCCAAACAAACAACAATGTACCTAGGAATAATGCAAAATAGTGTAGTTTGGGAGACTATGCTCCAAGACTATGCTGTCCACTCCCTAAAGTTGTGACAAGCATAGGTACAATTTGGGGGCAAATGGGGGGTGCAAAAGAAATACAAATTGCTAATCTTGCTTGTTGAAAGAAAGTTGGAGCTAAGATGGAGGCCAATGTTAAGTTCTGGAAGCTCCTGGAGGCATTTTTGCATTACTACACTGACTATGCTCTAGAGCATAGTCCTGGTAGGGAGAGTGTAGCCCTGACACTTAGAAAAATTTGGAAAAAATTGATGTCCTCATGTAGACTACACTAACTACACACTAGAGCATAGTAGGGAGTGTAGCTTCAAAACTTAGAAAATTCACCAAATGTTTTCTTCCATGCCAAGCAGGCTTGATAGCTTTTGGCTTAACACTTAGGAAAATTTACAAAGCTAGTCATTAGTATGTAAACTACATTGACTATGCTCTAGAGCATAGTCCAACACTTAGAAAAATCTATAGCTACTATTGACACTTAGAAAAATCTTACAAATCTAGGTTGTCTATGTCAATTATGCTGACTATGTTCTGGAGTGTAGTCCTAGCAATGGGGAGCATAGTCTCAACACTTAGAAAAATTTTCCAAGTTTTGACACTTAGATAAATTTACAATTAAGACCTAGGAGCCCAAGTTTGGTGGTGTTTCAATTCCTCAACTTGGGTATTCCACACTCAAAGGGTAGATTGCAAGCATACATTCAAACTTTGTCACTCTTAAAATGTGGTTGAAGGGTTCACACCTTGTATAGTCTTCAAGCCCCACTCTGAAGTGTTGTACTATAGCACCAATCACTCAACCTTGAAAGTTACTATTAGGCTTGAAAATATGGTTTCCATGCTTCCACAACCTTTACAGTCTTAAGCTTTGCATCAAAGTGTTGTACCAAAACACCAATAAATCAATCTTGCAAAATCCCAATAAGCTCAAGCAAGATGTCTTCCTACAAGAAGCACATCAACCCCATAGGGCAAAAAGGGAGAAAAATTACAAGGGATAAATGAAACTGAATTTACTGATCCTTGTACATTTAGGTATAACACAATTTACAATGGAAAAATGATAATACATTGAGCAGAAACAAAAAATAAAAATTATTACAAAATGATTGTACAATGATTACAAATAAGCTTTCACATTTCCCAATACACATCAAGTCTTCTTATAGCTACTATGTTTCTAAATCCATCTTAGAACTTGCGCAATAGCTAGCCACTGGTCATTAATGGTCATGGGAGATTTCTTCTTCATGTTTGAGACATCCCTCTAAATTTTCCTTTAATTCTAGAAAAACATCTTTGTTTAGTGAAGGCCATCTTTTTGAAATCTCCATTGTTGGAAGACATCTTTATCTAATAAAAGATATCTTTCCCAACTTGGTCTTCATTCTATAAATATGTCTATATGTGATGAAGACATCTTTGCTTGAAGAAAGACATTTTTTATTTCTCAGAGACGACTTTTCCTGTGAAGCCTTCAATTTTTCCAAGTCATCTTTTATTTCTTGAAGATTTCTTTGTTTACTTTCTTCATCCTTTAAATTCATCATTCCTTATTCATAACCTTGATCTTCTACATGTTTTAATGATGATAAATCTGCTTGTACAGTATTTGGTCCTTGTCCACATTCTTTGAATGTTCATTTGAAGACTATGTGGATGATCTTCTCCTTTGAGTTCTAAATAGTTCATTCCTTGTCCTCTATGTAGGCTTTAGCTCATCTTAGTTACCCATGTTTATAGTCCTACAAACATAATAACCGCACAACTATGCAAATAACCTTTGACTCCATTTTACTTAATGTTTTGACACATACCAAAACACACTAAAAGGTCCACAATCTCCCTCTTTTTGATGATTTTCAAAACTTAAGAAAATGGTTTAGTGATTATACAAATATAACCATGGGGAGATTTTGGACCTTTTCATGTGTTTTGGTGTGTTCAAAACATTAAGTAAAATGGAGTAAAAGGTTGTTTGCATAGTTTTGTGGTTATTATGTTTGTAGGACTAGCTACAATAAGCTAAAGAGAAGAAAAAAAATGTTTAGAGCTTAAAGGTGGAGGTCATCCACATGGTCTTCAAATGATCATGCAAGAATTCCAAAGAACATGGACAAGGACCTGATATTGGACAAGCAAAGTTGGCATCATTAAAGCATGTGAAAGATCAAGAAATATCAAGATTATAAATAAGAAATAATGAACTCAAAGGGTAAAGAAATTGAAGAAAAATGTCTCTGGAAAATAGTAAATGTCTTGGAAAAATTAGAGTGAACATAGGTAAAGACATATTTAATAAACAAAAAACATCTTTCATTGGTAGAGACATCTTTCACTAGGCAAATACTTCTTCACATAATGCAAGATAGATTCAGAAATGCATCTCCAATCAGACAAAGAAGTCTTCCTAGAATGGAGATTTCAAAACAACTTCTTTCCCAAATAAAGATGTCTTTTCAAAATAGAAGGAAAATTCAAAAAGACATCTCCATCATGAAGAAGAAGTCTTCCATAACCATTAGTGACCATTGCCTAGCTATTGCATGAGTTCTGAGAAGGATTTAGAAACATGAAAATTATAAGAAGATGCCATATGCATTGGAAAATAGGCAAGCTTATTTTGTAATCATTGTACAATCATTTTATAATAATTTTTATTATCTATTTCTCATCATTGTATTATCATTATGGCATTGTAAAGTGTGTTGTACCTAAATGTACAATGATTAACAAAATGAGTTGCATTTATCCCTTGTAATTATTCTCCCTTATTACCCTATAGGATTGATGTGTTTCTTGTCAGAAGACATCTTGCTTGAGCTTGTCAAGATCCTATGAGATTGTGTTCTTGATGCTATAGTACAACAATCTAGTGTAGAGATCAAGATTGTAAAGGTTTTGGAAGCATAGAAACCACATTTCCAAGCTTGATGGGACCTTCTAGAGTTGAGTGATTGGTGCTATGGTACAACACTCTAAGGAGTTGAAGACTATATAAGGTGTGAATCCTTCAACCACATTTTGAGGGTTTGAAAGTCTAGAGGCATGCTTGCGATCTACCCTCAAAGTGTGGACTACCGAAGTTGAGGAATCATGTTAAATTTCGTGTGTGTGCTTTGTTTTCTTAAATCTTAATTTGGGGAACTTATTAATTGCCCCCCATTCCACCCCCACCCCCTTTCTAAGTTCAACAATCCACAAGTGGTATTGAAGCTTGGTACTCTTTTTTTCCATCATCAACTTCAAGAGCCATCAATGGAGAGGACATCCTACACAAAGGCATCCATTTTTGATGGATTTGACATTGCCTACTAGAAAGCTAGGATGCAAGGATTATTTGAATCTATGGAGTTTAAAGTATAGAGTCAATTATGGAAGGCTATGCTCCACCTATTAACAACACCACCAACATCATCAAGCCCTGAAATAAATGATCTCAAGAAGAAAAGGATAAGTTCATGTTTGATTAAAAGAAAAATACTATTTATATTTTTCTTTGAATAAATCTAAAGTTAATAGGGTAGAAAGATGTAAAATGGCCAAACAAATGTGGAAAAATTTAGAAGCTACTTATGAAGAAACCTCTATTATTAAGTAATCAAAATTGTTAGTTTTATAAAGTGAATACGATAATTCAAAATGAGAGAAGGTGAGAAAATCAAAGATTATTTTTCTAGAGCTAACGATCTTGTTGTAGAAACTAGAGGAATAAGAAAGGATCTACCCAAAAGTAATGTAATTATCAAAATGATCAAAACTCTACAATCAAAGTTTAGACCAAAGATCACAACCATGGAGGAAATTAGAGATTTCTCAACTCTAAAATTAGAGAAACTTCAAAGTTCTCTGATTTCCTATGAAATAAATCTCCTAAGCAAAGTAGTTATTCATGAAAGAACCATTACCTTGAAGACTGCCTCCAAGGAAAAGGAGGTCAATAATAATGATGAGGGCAACAAAGATGAGATTGCTGTTTTCTCAAGGAAACTACAACAAATACTTATAAGAAGAAACAAAGGAGCATCTCAACAATAGCAAAGATCTAATTTCTTCAATGGAAGAGATAGAGGTAGAAATTTTTTAAATTCTTCTAACTTAAACTTTTCTTCCTTCTATAGAATTTTGGATTTGTGGAGAAAGAGGCCATATGGCCTTCAAATATCCTACTGATCCAAATGATAGCAAGGTTTAGCCAAAGAATAGATCCAATGATGAGGAACTGAAAAAGACCAACTTTTATACAAGTTGGGATGATGGTGAATAAAGTGAAGAAGAAGTGTGAAATTCTTCCAAATATTCACATCTCATTTGTATGGTATTTACAAATAAACCTTCCTCACATATGGCTGAAAAAAAATGGTAAGTGTGATAAGAGGTATAGTGAATTTAGAGAAGAAATTTCTCTTTTGCATCATTTGATTAGGAAGGCAATGAAATTAGTACTTTCTAAGCTAAATTTTATTGATGCTAAAGTAAAAGAAGAAATCTTAGTCATAAAAGTTGAGATTCAACAACTAACCTCTTGTAACAAGGATTACAGCAAGATTCAGGAAGACGAGACCCGTAAAATTCAACCAAAGAATTCAAAGGAAGAAACACTTCAAATTTCATGCTCAAGCTTAAGCAGACTAAGGTTTGACAATTTTGATCATGTGGATGATACTACATTTATATGTAAAAATTATGGTCATAGGCAAACTCTTAACTATGATGATCAAAATAAGATTAATGCTTGGTCTTGTCAAAAAGGATTTGGTAAGGAAATTAAGTAGGTACTAATAAGAGAGAATGAAGGAATGTGGTGTAGTGAAATTAATGTAAGGAGTGATCAAGGGTGCTATCATAAAGGACATAAAAAATAGAGACATCATATACATAATCTAATAAAAGAGAAACTACCGATGAGGAGGTGCTTCAAGATAGGGGACCTCATCTCAAACTCCATTAATCTTCTCTCCTCATCGACAAGCAAGGAACGTGAAGGTAAGTTTTCATCTCTTTACTTTTTAGGTAATGAAAACATGATTTGGAAGTCCAAATTGATTGTGTTTTTGTCTAGATCAAAAGAAAATCTAAATGATTGGTTAGAACATCTCTTAAATTTATCCTTAGGTTTGATATAATTGATTCTATAAAGATTTACTCTTTTTTAAATTATTCTCTTGCATTCAATAATGTAAATTTCTTGTGATGTAATGTTTCTATGCTCATTGAGAAACATTTTCTAATTATGAGATAAGACAAGCCTCTAAAAATTTCTATCAATATTGATTAAAGACCTTGATGTCCACAATTGGGATTAAAGTTTACCTATAGTTATAGTGTTGTTCTGTGACTTGCATTTTGATCATAAGGCCTAAGAATAACTACACATGTGTAGGGGAGCCTATTTATCATTTCCAACCATCATCTTGAAGATCACCAATGTAGGAGGAGTCTTTAGAGACCTAAAACATTAAAACAAGAAGTTATTCCTAAATGAGAAAAGATTCATGACATGCAAAATATTCAAGGTAAAAGTAGACCTAACTATTGATTAAGATGTCTTGCAAGTATTTTACCTAATCACTATCTAAAATCTTGCTAAAACCTACTTAGTTATTCTTGGACATTGACTTGTCTTTTTGGTACTTCTTAATTTCCCTCTTTTTATTTACTTTCCCTCATGATGTTTCCTAAGAGTTGAGTTTAGGTGGAATCATGAAACACTGGTTTCTCTTATCAGTTTATTGGTTCAAACAACAATTTATTAATTCCTCAAAAATTGACTCTAACATAAGGTAGCTTCTATTTTGTTTCTTAGCCCTTTAAAAGTAATACTTAGAGAATGTCTTGAGATACTTGATGGACCACCTGCTTCTCCATGCTTTATATTTAGTATTTTGTTTTTAAGTCTATTAACTAAATGTTTTTAATTGATCATATTATTAAAGAACTTCATAAAGTACCATTTGAAAATTATAACATCTTGTATCCCTTAAGGTATATGAATGTACACTTATCAACATGATTTATGATTGTGGTAGCTGCATTGCCTTGAACAAACAATGAAATAGGCATGTTTCTCTCATGGTTTTCATATTCTATTAATGATTTCTTTTGGTTCATTCTTTCATCAAACAATTTTTTCTATTAGATAAGTTTTTTTTATAATCTATTGTTGGTCTCGGCATCAATTTGTGTGTTGTCCTCCTTGTTTTGAAATGATAGCTCACCTATTCAATATCCAATCATAAGTTGAAGTAAGAAATGCCTATTTATTTTGCAAATAGTTGATGTTATGAATGTGACTATGATCATTCCTTTTTTGGCAAAGTATCTACAACTTTAATTGACTCATCCATTGAATAGTTTGCCTTGTGATGAAGAATCTAGTTTGTTTGCTAATGGTTTATCAAGTTGGAGAATATTGAAACATTAAAAACATCATGTACTACTAATGACTTCCTGATTTAGAGATAGTGTAATGTCCTATTCCTTGTTAAAGGTGAAAATAGTTGTAAATAATGTAATTAACCTTCAAATGAAGGGGCACCTCATTATGATGAGTTACAATTATTCATGTATCCCTTGAGAAATGATTTGACCTATGCCATTTAAGGTTGGGGTTAGAGGTTGTGCTGAGCATGGACTTGTTAAGCCATGGAGAGGTACGTAACAAGAACCAAATGAAGTGAAATAAGAAGGGGTTGATCATCCCTTTAGCAAGATAGCCTAACCGTGGTGGCAGTGCTAGATTACCTCTAAGGTTTAAGTGACATGGGAAGATAACCCATAAGGCATTACAGTACTCTCTTCTATTAATAAAATTTTTCTATTTTCCTCTTTTCATTCTTTAATACCAATTATTTAATTAAAAATTAATTCATTTATTCAATATTTATAATATTTCCAGTATATTATCTAAGAAAACAATGAATGTGATAAATTAAGCGATCATATTTTGACGACATCCAGGAATGGGATGTCACATTTGATATCAGAGAAAACCACGATTAAGAAATCAAAGTGGAAGAAAAACCTTATTTTATTATTATTATTATAGAACATAATTACATCTAAGAAAAATAAAAAAATCAAAGAAAATATTTTTTTTATTTTTTAATAGAGGAGGCATGAGAGGAAGTACATCTAAGCAAGATACAAAAAAAAAAAAGAATAAGGGAAAGAAGCAGAATGAAAAAGATGTAAAGAAAGCAACTGTGATTATTTATTACAATCAAAAAACTCAAGGAGATATATGACTATCTTCCATTGTGATTCCCTTTCTTCAATAGTGGCATTCTTTTTGCTAAGCACTACCTTGCATCCAACCAGTTCATCACATAATTGTTTGATGTACTTGATCACACGTCTTGTTGCAGTGGCTGATTCCTCCTTTCTTTAAAGTTCGATCTTCAACATATCCATCTGTATTTATTGATGATTCATGTCCTTTTTCCATTGTCGATTTGGAGGAATCATTCATGAGTCTCTATATGGAAAGCATAGCATGTTGCACTCTCCAATTCTCCTAAGAGTTGCACTAGATCTTTTACAACATTTGGAGCATCCTTAGGAATTGGATGCAAAGATCATGGAACTCTAGCCTATACTAAAACATAATCTACCTTGAAGTTACATGACTAAGATGCCCATAAATGGTAGACACCCTCACAAAAAAATAGGGTTTATTATCAAAATTTCATTGACTAATACACTAAAGAAGCATGATTTCTTCTTTAGCAGTCACCACTATCTTTTCCATCGAATAAGAAAAACCTAAGATAGAAAAAGAAGAAACAATTGGAATAGACTCAAAAAATGATGTCAATGTTTTCTATGAAAGGGAACCTCTTCTAGGTGTCAAAGAAAAATGAGGCATGCCTTGTGACCTAGATGGAAGAATGGAAGTTTGTTCAGAAGTGGCACCTACATCATCTCTATCCATCTCTTAGATAAAGTATTGCCACTCTATAGACATCTACAACACAAAAAAGCAACATCATATAAAGAAAAGATGGAATTATTCAAACCTTCAAATAATTAAAAATTTTCTTTGGTTACTTTCCCTTATCTTATCTTAAACTTTGTCAAGTTTGTTGGGGTTGTTGTTAAGCCTGTTGTTGGGCTTGTTGTCTTATAACTACTAGACTACGAAAACTTTACCTAGTATGTTGCCTCTACAAAAAGAAATTTATTAGAAAAAATAAATAAGACATTAAACTAAGTTATTATATATATACATATTTATATTTAAATATATACCTTGGAAGTAGAAAATGTAACCTATTCTTATGGTTGAACAGTACCAAAGGTTGAGGTACCTTAAAATTTTTTAACTTATGTAGCTTTAGCACTCTACATTAGTTCATTCTACAACCTAGATTTCACTATTAAATATATAAAATAAAGACATAATCAACAACAAGAAAATAATAAAAACATGAAAATACCTCATTGATTTCCTCCTGATTCTAAAAATTCTATATATCCTATTGACCTTTCTTGGCACCTAAAATCTTACTCCCTATAACTCTCTCATCTTTAAGAAATTCAGGGCATGACCATGGATTGTAACAACTAAACATTTTTTTGGATAGTCAAAAATTAGGATCATACAAATAAACAAGGGTAAACAACATAGGGTATAAGATTTGGGAGGATTTTTCTTGACAATAGTAATTCTAGTCATGGCATTATACTAGGCAAAGAAATAAGACAATGACTAGTCATAAATTCTACCAGTTATGACACCATGAAGTATGAAAATAGAATAATAACTAACATAGGATTGTTGTCTATAACACAAGACCTTGCTATAAATAAGTAGACATAAATCAAAGGAACCTCATTAATGAAATCTCCATGAAAAAATTGATTTTTACTAATGACAAAAACAATAACATAATCAGATAATTTCTTCTTGCAAAACAATTTAAATTTTTGGAAATAAGTTGAAGGAATTAAAGGATCCTCTCCTTGCTAAAAACCTAAGGATATTTGAATATAAGAAGAAAGGATTGTTATTACTTCAAAAACTAAATGAAAAGTAAAATTTTCTTACTATTGTACTATTCACACCATTCCATGAGAACATCCTTACAATGGGAGTTTAAAAATAGGGAAAACAAGTAAATTAGCTATCCTAGAAGTGGTAAGGTATTGGAAACCCTCCTTCCCAAGTAAGCTAAAAACATGATCAGAAGTAGAGAGTATATTATTCTAATATAAAATAATAATAGGCAATTGAGAGCTACCTAAAGGAGTTTGAGGTGAAGCTTAATGCTTGGTGACCATGGTGAAGGTGATTAGAGTCCTTGGATGGTATAAAATCTTCAAGCTTCTTCGCTATCAATATTTTATTGATATTGAGTTATGATGGCTAAGCTATCCTTCTTCTCATATTTATAATACAATTGTAAGAATCTTAGTAAAAGTAAAGAGAATTTTATAACTTAAGTTAACCAATGATGTAATAAAAGCTAATGTGCACTTGTTTAAAAAGAAAAGGCTAACATTTACTTTTTGATTTTAAAAGCTAACATCCACTTTTTTTATTTTATGATTTCTAGGTTCGCTAGAATGAAATTATCTATAGTTTAACTCATAGTGCTCTTTGAGACGATTCCAATGATACCAATTTTATCAAAATCTAACTTATGGTTTGAAAGATATGGTAATTCTCGAGTTACATGTAAATTTTTTTAAAAATTAATTTAAATACTTTTTTTAAATTTTATTGTTTTTTTTAAAAAAAAGAGAATGAGGGTAGGAGCTCTCAGGTTTAAAGTCTAACCCCAAAATAATTTATATAAAAAATTATTATTAAAAATATAAAAAAATTTTGGAGGGCCACAAGCCATTGGGAGGGTCACAACTGATCCTCTCGATAGCTATGGCTGGCCATGCTACCAATCATGGCTAGGCCTAGTGACAAAGATGGCCTAGCTTGCTACTAGTTACTATTGGTAGCTACAAAAGAACTAGCCCTTGGACCAAGCCCCAAGGGCAACCCATCAACCATGCCTACCTTCTACCACCTACCACTACAACTTGTCGTGCCTACCCTCCACCCTCTACCACCATTAACCACTCTGAACCTACCTTTTGTAGCCTACTGCCTCACCTTGTTGCACTTGCCCTCTATCATCTACCCTTGATGCACTTGTGCCCTCTACCATCCATTACTAGATCACACCTACACCTTCTACCACTATGCCATGCTTGTGCCTTTTGCCACTGCACCACACTTGCATCTCTACCTACCACCGTGCTGCCCACTACTGCACCTGCCATTGCCTAACCATTGTCTATTGCTAAACATTACCTCTAGCATTGCCCAAAATCACCTTCAACACCACCAACAACCACTTTTAACATCGCCAAAAACTACCTCCAACACCACTGAAAACTACCTCTAGCATTCCCAAAAACCACCATCAGCACTACCAAAAACCACCTCTAGTGTTACTGAAAACCACCTCTCCATGCATAGGCCCTAAGAAGGGCCATGCTGGCCCTAATGAGCGCCATGAAACACAGGCCACAAAAATCTTGAGATGGGTTGTAGGCACCTCCCAATGGGTTGCGCTGGCTCAGAAGAGGGCCAGGCAAACCTTGAAATGAGTTGTCTTCCATCAATAGATGGGACAATCAAATTTCTCAACAATTGATGGGAATCTTAAAATTTCTGTCAACTGAGAAAAAACATTTTAAATAAAATTTCATCCATAATTATTAATTTAAATTAAAAACATGCATAATTATTTTCAAAAAAATTGAATTAGTGCCTTGGTAACAAGGGGGATAAAAAATTTATCATTAAGTGTGCATGTTCTAGAGTAGATCAAGGATGGGTGACCTCTCAGGAAGTTTTGAAAAATATGCAAGTTTTATAAACTTAAAAATAACTATAACTTTTAAATTCAAAGTCTATTTTTAACTAAAAAAAATTGATTCCAATAGATTGGAACCTTCTGAACTCAATGAAACTCAATGAAACTGTCAGATTTAGCTTTTAGATGATAGAAAATTAGCATTTTAATCCATTATTTAAGATCCAAAAATAATTAGAATTTGGTACTCAATAAGAAATCCATGACAGTTTCAACCTCTTCTACAACTAAATAATGATTCAAATCCCATAGAAAGGACCATAGAAGCTAATGATTACCAACATACCTAATTTCTTTAACTTACCGATGTCTAGAACCTAAAGAATAAATTGGAGAGAAATGGAGGCTTGAGTCAATGACCAAATAAATGCCCTTAAAGATAAAATTAATGAGATCAAGGGTGTTCAAGAAGAACTTGATCACTCAAATCATGGGTTTCAGATAGAGATGTAAAATATGTCTAAGGAAATTAGGAAATTATCCCAAAGTTTAGAAGATAGATGGTTATATGTGAAAGAAAAGATGGATTCCTTTGTAGATTCCATGAAGCAATTAATGAACTATCTCACTTAGCCTTCAAATCCTACCCATGGTCTACCTAGGGAATAACATCAAGATCAAGATCAACCTCTCCCTATGGATCCACACCAAAAACAACCGCCACCTCCTAGTGGACATGATACTAAAATTTTTCTTGTGGGCCATAGAGTTGAAACTGAAGATGAGGAATATGGGAATTGGCTTAATCCACCTAGAGAATCGTTGATACAAGTTCATGCTAAAAAAGTAAAATTAGATCATTATGATGAAGCCTCTAAATCTAGTGCTAAGGTAAAGGATTGGCTTGGTACAATGAAAAATTACTTTAATATGTTGAATTTATCAAGCCATGAGCATTTAGAAATTATCCCCTTATATTTAAGAGGACTTGCAGCAACATGGTGGAATGGACTAAGATCTCAAGGTTTGATTACAAATTGGTTTAATTTTTATATTCTTTCCTCAAAGAGCAAAAAATGAGATTTGATCCCTTAAAATTGGGAAGATAATCCGTAGATGATTACTACAAGGAATTCTATGATCTTTCTCGGTATGTAATTTACCGAGATGAGGGAGAATTAGCTTCAAAATTCATTGGAGGACTACATCCTCAATTGCATCCCCAAACACAAGTCCATAATCCTCAAAATATTGATGAAGCATATAGATTTGCTAAGAATTATGAGAAATAAAATCAAATACAAGCTACCCTTCAACAGGAAACTCTTCGATAAACTACCTTTTCACAAGCACCAATAGAGGAAACACCAACCAAAAGAGCTCAATCAATATTAGGATGTTTCATTTATAGAAAAGATCATTTCAAATGAGACTTTCCAAAATTTCGAGCAAAAATACAAAGGACCAACCAAATTAGGAATTAAAAACCCAACCCAAATATGAACAAATGAAAATTCCAATCACCATCATAGTTGTGAAGAAGATATCTATATTAACTAAATGAGGTTTACATAAATTTTAATTTTCTTTACTAATTTTTGAAGGTTCAATTAAGGGTAAACAAATTAAATTTTTGATTGATAGTGGTGCTAGTGATAACTTTCTTTCTCCAAAGTTAATTAATTTATTGAAATTAAGTTTACCTTCCAAGAAAATTATTAAGATAAAACTGGCAGATGGAATGACCATGAGAAAGCATACCAAGTATGGAGAAGTTAACTTTACCTTGCAAAACATGCCTTTTTTGATGAATTCTTTGAATTTGAACTAGGTGATGTTGATGCAATTTGAGGAATGTCTTTCCTATAAAAATTTGATATTACTGCCCACTATGAACTCATATTTTAAAATTCCCAATCACTGACGAAGTCAAGGTTGTAAGGGGGGTGGGAATAGCAAAGAAAATTCATATCATAATTATTAAGCAAGCTAAAAGATTAGTCAAAAAAGGTGCTATGATGTTGGTTGTTAAAGTAACCCAACCTTAGAGATCTTTAGGTATTAAAATTCTATAAGAACTTAAGGAATATAAAGATTCGATATTTGGTGAAACTAGAGAACTATCTTGAAAATGAATTTTTGAGCATGCTATTGATATTTTTCCCAATACAAAACCTATTTCAAAAGCCCCTTATAGATTTTCTACTTTTGAATTAAGAGAATTGAAAGTATAATTAGACCAATTATTAGAAGAAGGGAAAATTTGACCTAGCGAATTACCTTGGTGTACACCAATCATATTCATTAAAAAGAGAGATGGTACACTAAGATTATGCATCAATTATAGAGCATTGAATAAAGTGCTGATTAAAAATACTTATCCTTTGTGTAGGATCAATGATTTGTTTGCTCAACTTATGGGTCCATATTATTTTTCAAATATTGATTTAAAATTAGGTTATCACTAAATAAGAATTAGGGAGAAAGATATTGAGAAAACTACTTTTAGAACTAGGTATGGGTTATACAAATTTTTTGTGATGCCATTTGGATTAACTAATGCACCTACAACATTCATGGAATTAATGAATAATATTTTTCATGAATATCCTAATCAATTTGTTATAGTATTCATGGATGATATACTTGTTTATTCTAAGTTAAGAGAAGAACATGTCAAACATTTAAAAATTACAATGGAAATTCTTAAAAAGCATTAGCTAAAAGCTAAATTAAGTAAATGTGAACTCTTTAAAGAAGAATTTTCATACTTGGATCATATAATTTCTAAGAAAGGATTGCATGTAGATCTAGCATAAATTAGTGTAATTTGGGACTTGCCTAAATTAAATGATGTTATAGTGGTTTGTATTTTCTTGGGTTTAACCTATTTTTATCAATGTTTCATTAAAGATTATTCTACCTTGGTAGCCCCACTGAATGACCTTTTGCAGGAGGAACATGTGTTCAAGTTTGATGAAAAATGCAATGAAGGTTTTCTCATATTAAAGATGCTACTTACAATAGCACCTATTTTGAGTAGTCCAAATGAAGAATTACCATTTGAAGTATTCACGAATGCATGTGAAATAGGAATCAGTGTAGTTCTTTCACAAGAAGATAAAGCAGTATGTTATGAATCTTGTAAATTACAAGGAGCTAAGGTAAATTACTTAACCCATGATTTAGAATTACTAGCAATTATTCATGCTTTGAAAGTTTGGAGATATTATCTTTGAAAAAAAAGGTTTGTACTAAAAATAGATCATAAAAGTTTAGAATATTTGTAGAGAAAGCCTATTTTCAATACTCATCAAAGGTGATGGGTAGAATTATTGGCTGAATATGATTTTGAAATCAAATATCTTCCCAGCAAGAAAAATGTAATAGCCAATGCCATTAGTCAAATGTGGAACATAATGATAGGTGTGGTAATGATTCCTATGGAAGAAGAAATTAAGGAACTAATAAAAGAAGACCCTTATTTTAAAAATATTTTAACCAATATTTCCTATGAGCCTCAATATCAACTTACCTCTAATGATTTATTGATGAAAGGACAAAGATTGTGCATACTAGAGGGAAATTGGAGATTAAGGTTGTTGTGTGAAGCACACAAAGTACCATACACAAGACACTTAGGTTATATTAAGACATATATGATAATTCACAAATCTTATTTTTGTCCTGGAATGAAGAATGATGTGTCCTCGTACATTAAATATTGTAAAATGTGCCAAAGAATAAAAACTGAATAGAGGAAACCTAATGGATTATTACAACCTATGGAAGTCCCAACCTAGAAATGGGAAGATGTCACCATGGATTTCATTATGGGATTTCCAAAAACCAAAAAGGGAAATGACTCAATTTTCATAGTGGTTGATCATCTATCAAAGATGACACATTTTATAGCTTTAAAATCTACAAACACCGTAAAAGAAGTAGTCCAAAACTTTGTACCTGAAGTATTTCAATTGCATGGTTGTCCAAAATCTATCACCTCAAATAGAGATCCCAAGTTCATATCCAAATTCTAGAAAAATTTCTTCAAAGAGCTTGGAACCCAGTTGAAATTTAGCATAGCTTATCACCTTGAGACTGATGGGCAAACCAAATATGTGAATAGAATATTAGAATATATCCTATGAAGCTATGTTGGGAGTAGACCAAAAACATTATTACACCTGGTAGAATTTTCCTATAATAAAAATTATCAAGGTTCTAGACATCAAACACCATTCGAAAATAGTGTATGGATGTAATTGCCATACACCACTAACCTGGGCAAATCCAACTTTAAGAACAAAATGGAAGGAAGAAGAAATGAAAATAATGGAAAACATTGTTACAAGAGTTAAAAAAAATTTACAAGCTACCCAAAATAAATATAAAGGATATGTAGATCAACATTGACTTAAGAAAGAATTCCAAGTAGGAGATCAAGTATTACTAAGAGTAAAACCTATCATAAGTTCTCTTAAACTTGGAAAATATACTAAATTGGCATCTAGATTTTTTGGACCCTTTGAAATCTTTGAAAGAATTGGGGAAGTAGCATATCAGTTGAATCTTTCAGCAACCTTTAAAATTCATCCAATTTTCCATTTGAGCTTGCTAAAGAAATTTCATGAAAATGATGTACCATATGTGCTAGATTGGAATACTTTGCCATTATGATCCAATTGTAGCTTTGAAGTTAGACCCATTACTATTAAGAACCAATGAACCAAGAAATTATGAAATAAAACTATCAACAAAATACTTGTTCAATGGTCAAATTGTGATCAACAAACTTAGGAAAACAAGGAGTTTATTTTAGATACTTACCCCAAAATTTTTGATCATCATGATATTGAATGATAAATTTTATTTATTATGGATATAATAAATTAAATTTTATAATTTTTAATATTCTATTTTTATAGATTATATGAGGAAAATAAAGGAATCGAAGCTTATGAGCATAACAGTGAAGTAGCAGCTGAGTAGTTGGACATAGAGGAAGCACTCAAGGACAAGCTAGATGCCTAAGGGGGGTAGATTGTAATGTTCCATCATTTTTTAAGGGTGGAAAAAATTGGAAATAATGCAAGTAACCTTCAAATGAAGGGGCACCTCATTATGAGGAGTTACGATTATTCATGTATCTCTCGGGAAAGGGTTTGACCTATGTCATTTAAGGCTGGGGTTAGAGGTGTTTTTGGGCATGGAGTTGTGGAGCTAATGAGAGGCAAGTAATGGGAGTTGGGTGAAGTAGAACAAGAAGGGACTAATCACCCATTTGGCAAGATGGCCTAACCATGGTGGTAACGCAAGATTGCCTCTAAGGCTTAAGTGGCATGGGAAGATAACCTAAAGGGAGTTACAATACTCTCTTTTATTAATAAATTTTTTTCATTTTTTCATTCTTCAGTACCAATTATTTAATTATTAGTTAATTAATTTATTAAATATTTATAATGTTTCCAATATATTATCTAAGAAAACAATGAATGTGATAAATTAAGCGATCATATTTTTATGACATTCGGGAATGGAATGTCACAAATAGGTTACTTGATCTTCAAAGTTTACACTTCACTTCATGCTTAAGGTTTGAATATCACTTGGAAGACTTGGGTTAGTTCTTAACATATTAAGGGGTAGCTCTTTGTGGATCTTGGTGCTGAAAAATTTTTACTCCTTAAAATGATTCTCTTGCTTCACTATATATCTTTGGAATTATGTCATCATGTTTGATTATACATATTATTTTAAAATTATTGTTCTTTTCTATATCATTTTGAAACCACATTTGGGTACTTTATGCTTTTTTCTATTTTTTAAAAAGAGGGAGAGTATTATGGCTATATTGGTATAATCACTAATCCATTTTCTTAAGTTTTGAACATCACCAAAAATGAGGAGATTGTGGACCTTTTCGTGTGTTTTGGTATGTCCAAAACATTAAGTAAATTTCATCAAAGGTTTTTTTTTCATAGTTTTGATGTTATTATATTTGTAGGACTATGTGCAATGAGCTAAAGAGGAAAAGAAACAAAATGTTTAGAGCTCAAAGGAGGAGGCCATCCACATGGTCTTCAAATGATCATGCAAGAATTCCAAAGAACATGGACAAGGACTTGATATTGTACAATAAAATTTGGCATCATTAAAGCATGTGGAAGATTAAGGTTGTGAACAAGGAACAATGAATTCAAAGGACAAAAAAGGTTGAAGAAAGACATCTCTATGAAATAGTAGATGTATTGGCAAAATTTAAGTGAACACAGGCAAAGATGTCTTCAAGAAAAAGAAAAAGTCTTTCATTAGTAGAGACATCTTTTACCAAGAAAATATGTCTTCATAGAATGCAATCCAGATTCAGAAAGATGTCTTCCATCAGACAAAGATGTCTCCCATCAAACAAAGATGTCTTCTTAGAATAGAAGGTAAATTCAAAAAAGATTTCTCAAGAACAAATAAGATGTCTTCCATAACCATTAGTGACCATTTCCTTGCCATTACACAAGTTCTGAGAAGGATTTAGAAACATGGAAACTATAACAAGACATCATAAGCATTGTAAAATGGGCAAGCTTATTTGTAATCATTGTACAATTATTTTGTAATCATTTGTATTCTCGATTTCTCCTCATTGTATTATAATTTTTTCATTGTAAAGTGTGTTGTACTTAAATGTACAAAGATCAACAAACTAAGTTGCATTTATCCCTTATAATTATTTTTCCTTGTTGCCTTATAGGGTTGATGTGCTTTTTATGGAAAGACATCTTGATTAAGCTTATCAAGATCTTGCAAGATGGAGTTGTTAGTGCTACGGTATAACACTCTAGTGAAAAGCTCAATATTGTAAAGATTTTGAAAGCCTAGAAATCATATTTTCAAGCCTAATGGGACCTTGCAAGGTTGAGTGATTGGTGCTATGGTACAACACTCCAGAGCAAGTCTTGAAGACTATATAGGATGTGGACACTTCAACCACATTTTGAGGGCAACAAAGTCTAGAGGTATGCTTCCAATCTACCCTCTAAGTGTGGACTACCAAAGTTGGGGGACCATGTTAAATTTGGTATGTGTGCTTTGCTTTTCTTTAATTTTTAATTTGGACCCATTTTCTTAAGTTTTGAACATCACTGATGAGACGCGGTTTTCACTAGGCCGCGATATCGCATCCCATGCGATATCGCGTACGCGATATCGCATCTTCTCCTGCGATATTGCGTACGCGATATCGCGTCGCGCCGCCATTTCTATAAATAAGAGGCGGCACTCCCTTCATTTCCCAATCCTGGCTAGTGTAGCGAAGCTCTGGCAGATTGATCACTCCAGAGTTAGAATTTTTCCCCATGTGCCCGCAGTAGGAGTCCTAGAGTGAACGGCTCTTTATTCGAGCAGCTTGTAACCTGAACCCAAGTTGTGTACGGCAATAAAGACGAACTTGTTTGGATAAACCTTGCAGCACGTGGTTTCATTTATTGCTTTATTTCCTGCTTTCCTAGTGCGTTCAAGTACGACTTGATTACGAGCGTCTACGGACGTGTACGGCTAGTCAAGGAATCGGCTGCTTGACGCAATGCATGAGTACGACTCAATTACGAGCATTGGATGCTTGGTAACCCAGTAGCGTATTCCAGGATTCTGCGCTTGGTAACTCCCGGGTCTGATGTGTACGGCTAGTTGAGGAATCGGCTGCTCATTGCTAGGCTAGATCGTGTGATAAGTACGACTTAGTTACGAGCACCCACGGGTGTGTACGGCTGGCTAAGGAATCGGCTGCTTATCACACGTAGGCTAAATAGGTGCCTCAGTACGACCACTTCGAGCACTTGCGTTACGTGTGGCGATCCCAGTAACGATTAGCGTTTGGTAAGCTGCAGTTGCATAGTTCAGGGTGTGTCCGGTAAGTGGGAACGGATGCTGACGCTAGTTAATTTAGACTTAGATCTTTAGTTAGAGTTAGCTTAGTTTCTCAACCCTTTCTCCTGGTAGCATAGAAGATAAGCCGAAAATACCAAAAAAATCACATACCTCAGACTTGCTTAACCATACACCGTGACACTTACAAGCAAGCCTGGGAAGACAACGAA
This sequence comes from Gnetum montanum, assembly GCA_015680685.1. Taxonomy (NCBI): domain Eukaryota; kingdom Viridiplantae; phylum Streptophyta; class Gnetopsida; order Gnetales; family Gnetaceae; genus Gnetum; species Gnetum montanum. Next base: position 727,793 of record MNCI01031112.1, read on the forward strand.
CGATTAACCCCAAGTGTTTCTTGTGGCGTTAAGGCATTTAGTCTGCGGAGTTCGACCGGATCGCGCGTGTACGCTCGTATTCGTATGGTTGAGTGTAGGGGTACCTCGCCACTCATCATTGGCGCCGTTGCCGGGGACTAAGTGTTTTTTCGCCAATTTAACATAAGGGATATCACTCACATCGTTGTGAGCTTAAAACGAACCTTAGGGTTAATCAGTTAATTAAGAACATAAATAACGGTGAAAATTAGCACACCATTAGAAATGGCTTCTTCTCATGCAATCAACTCACCTAAGGACAATACAGGAGAAAGTCAGGATCATACGCATAACCGAAATCAACCATGTCCTCAACAATCTAAAGTCACATATACTCATCCCGATGAGTATGTGCCAGATTTTACCTTTGTTTTCCATCAAGATGAGCAACTGCGGTGGAGAGACATGCAAGGTAACATCGTGTTACCCCCAGATCGATCCGCTCCCAACATGCTTTCCCGTGCTTTGGTACAGTATGGCATGCATGAGCTGCTTGCTGAATACGTTTTGGATGATTATGACACAAGGGATTATCATCCCACAAATGCCCAACGTATTCGGGATGCAAGGCAGGAGAGCCAACATTCACTATTGAAGGGCAAGGTTCCCCACGTCATTAGTGAAATAGGAGAAGAGGAACCCCTCACGATGGGTTTCTTAGAAAATGATGTTCCTCCTCCTCACTCTAGTGAAGAGGTTAGGCATCAGGGCCTTAGATCAACGATACATATTCCAGGCTCTGATCCCCGTGAGCACCAGCTGTTCACGGCAGGAACAATCACTCGCACTAATGACGGACTCGTTGATCGTCACAACGATCGGGGCCGAAGCAGCCGAAGAGAAGGCAAGAAACATCACCATGGTGATGGATCCCCTTCTTCTTCCCCTTCATCACATCATTCACCCTCTCCTTCCACATCTGGGCGCAGCCACCATGAGCATAACGCGGAAAGTAAAGGTAGAAGAGATGAAATGCCTCGACAAGAAGGTCGAGAGGAGTTAGGACAAGGACAAGGACGTAGGGAGAATAGGGAACCACAACGTAGACATCACAGACGTCATGAAAGAGATGATCATGACGAACCCCTATTCGCAACCCGAAGTATGCTTGACATTAGAGAGGCAGTTAGGATTCCCACAAGGCATTTGAAAGACAGTAGGATCAAGCGTTTGGATATAAATAATATCCCACGTTTTGAAGGGGGATACAACGCTGATCCTCAACATCATTTACAGGCATTCCACGACGCCTGTGCCTTGCAGAACATAGACAATGAGTGGCAGAAACTCAAGTTGTTCCCAAGGACACTCATTAAAGAAGCGGAAAGCTGGTACCGGTCCTTAGAACCGGAAACCATCAGGAGGTGGAGTACGATGCTTGAACTGTTCAACAACAAATATCAAACGTACTCCAGAGTGTCCAACTTGCGTAAGCAGATCCAAGGCTGGAAACAAGGAGCTCATGAATCCTTGGATGCTGCCATGGCCCGTTATTACACATTGCTACATCGTTGCCCGGGCCATGGGTACGCTAGACGGGATCAACTTCGCCACCTCGTGGATGGGCTACGAAATGAAACGAGAAGAACTCTTGGGACTTACGCCCAAGGGAGACTCTCTCAACTAAGAGCCCATGAAGTTGAAGTATTGTTGGAACAAGTAGCACAAGAAGAGGGTGAGCTACGGAAAAGAGAAAGTGCGGAGGAATACAACCGCGATCCCTCCCTTCGCAAGAAGGGAGTGAAATTCTGTGATGAGGAGGATGAGTCACCACTCGAAGAGTTGGTGAACAGGAAAACCACGCCGATCCAAAAGTTAACAACGGAGGTATCGGCCAAGGTAGATCAAATGTGGGATTCCTTAGACTCACGAATAGAAACAGTTTTGAAAATCGTAGAAGAGTCTAAGGATGAGCAAAGTAGTGATAAAGGAAAAGATAAGCGGAGAAACTTTAACCCTGCACATAACAAGGGTAAGGGAAAAATCTCTAACTCCGATGAGGCTGAAAATTCTGATTCAGACAATGATGGTGGATGTGAGGTCTGCTATTATGACCATCCTAAGGGATGTTGTCCAGTTATCTCACATCTGCAGGAGTCTGGGGTGTATGCATTAAATCCAAGACTGAATCAACGGCAAACACCCAGAAGGTTACCTTATCCACAAGGTAACCCGAGGCAGTTCCACCAACCCTTAACATATTATCCAAGTGGAACACCTCCTCAGCCCATCGAACAACATCAGCAGTGGCAATACCCACAGACATGGGGGATGCCACAGCCGATACATCGATACCCTTACCGGCAGCCTGATCCTTATGGTTATTATGTGCAGCAGCCGGTTTCTCCAGGTGACACTATGAGTCACACTCCACGCCGTCACTACTACGCTCGGGAGTACTTTAGAAGGACTCCTTCTCCTCCGGGGGACGTTCCACATTCTGTCCATCCTCCAACTCCACCTGCACCTTTTCCACAAGTAGTTCCAATAACACCGCCTGCTCCAACAATGCAAGGGGAATTACCTACCCAACCGCAGCAACGTCACGCCGCGAGATCTGTAAATATTCAGAGTGTACATAACCAACCGGACACTAGTTCTAGCGACAACTGTATAAACAAGAGACCCTTTTTCAGAACTAGGAGCCCGGATAGGCTCTCGCAACAACAAGCGGACGGGTATGCGCGTAAGCCTCTAACTACTAACACTTCGGAGCACCCTTCAGTCCA
>MNCI01031126.1:12731-32777 GCA_015680685.1 Gnetum montanum
ATCATTCCAGCATCACTATTACCCTCTAGAGTACCACCAAACACATTTAACATCTACTCGAGGGGAAAACACATATTTGTATCCTTATCATTCTTCACATCCCTCTACACCTCACCTTCACCTTCAAATCAATTACCTCCGAGTCCATCCATGTAGGGTGAGATTCCTCCATAGCGACAACAAAAAAAATTCATTCACAACTAGTTTTTCAACCAAGTGGTCTAGATAATCGATTGAGGAAATGACCTTTCTTCTAGCCCAGTAGTCCTCTCTAGCCCTCACAACCTATTCCAACAAATTGTCCTACATCTCCATCACCCTCATCTTCTACATCAAATACCTTTGAGTGCCCTTCAAACCAAGTGCCACCTAGGATTCATATTGTAATGTTAACCAATGCTTTTTATGATTGGATTGAGGTTAGCAACCTTCCTATAAAAAGATCCAATCCAAGAAGTCCACTTATCTATCTATAGAGTGTTGGACAAGAGGCATGCAAAGATCTTCTTAACTCTGGTTTTGGAGTTAGTCTCATCTCCCATGATATGTACAAGGCCTGGAACCTACCACCTCTTAAGAAGAGCAACATCCATTTAGAATTAGCAAATCAATCGATTACTATTATTTTGGGATTAGTAGAGGACATTGTGGCCATAGTCTGTGGATGGTCCTATCCTACTAATTTTCCAATAATCAAGGTGGAAAATTACAAAAGTGACTTTTCCATCATAATGGGAAGGGCTTGGTAAAGCACAATTGATGCATGAATGGATATAAGAGACCTACCTCTAGAAATATCTAAGGAGAATCAGTTAAGAAAGATTGAGAAGAAGTGTATTCCATGCATTGTGTACAATGATAACATGTGTAATTGTATGCAAAAGATTTGGTTAATCAAAAGCACATACATTAAGACATGCAATCAGTGTGCATAAGAAAATAACATTCAGAGGTGTCTATACATAGTAGCCAAAATGTAGAAGGGCACCCAATGGCTGATAGTTGAGTTAGATAGTAGCACAATATTTATGGAGCCAACTAAGATTCTAACATGTACATATGTTGAAGGCATGAACAAGATTAAATAAGTTCATTCCCAACTCTCTAATAAAGATGATGATACCTATTGGGGAGAGTTGGAGATCCTTGATCACTTCAAGTAGGAGCCCTTAGAACTAAAAACATTACTAGTCGGTATGGAGTATGCATTTTTAAATAATGGTAAACTAGTCAACATTAATGCTAAAGTTGCTTCTAAACAAAAAGAAAAGTTATTGAAGGTGGTAAATAAATGGTCAACACCCTTTTCTTGGTCATATCCAGAGCTAACAGTAATCAATCCAAGGATATGCCAGCATCACATCTACACTAATCCAACCATGAAGTCTAGAAGGAAATCGCAAAGGTGATTGAACCGAAATTAAGGAGGATATAGAATAACTCCTCAAGGTAGGGTTCATCTATCCAATCACTGATAGTGAGTGGGTTAGCCCACTCATAGTAGTACCTAAGAAGGATGGAAAATGGTGAGTTTGCATTGAATTTAGACTGTTAAATATGGTAATGTTTAAAGATTATAGTTTCTTGGATGGTTATAGTGGCTATAACCAAATCCAAATTGTACCAGAAGACTAGAAAAAGACAACATTCACAAGTTCCTGGGGGACTTTTGCATATTGTAAGATGCCATTTGGCCTATGTAATGCCCCTACAACATTTCAACGCTTGGTCTTGAGTATCTTTCAACAACAAATTGATGGGGGTGTTGAAGTTTTCATGGATGACTTCTCCACCTAGGAAGCTACATTTGAGCAAGCCTTGGACTGACTTAAGTAACTACTAAAGAAATGTGTAGAGATAAACCTATGGCTCAACTGGCAAAAGAGCCATCTCATGGTTCAAGAAGTCATTATGCTAGGGAACTAAATTTCATATAAAGGAATAGAGGTATACCCAGAAAAGATAAGGGTCATATAAGGAATAACACATAAACTAGAGACTGTTAAGGATGTTCAGTCATTCCTTGGACACACTGGTTACTACCGATGATTTATTGAGAATTTCTCTAAGATTGCAAAGCCATTGGTAGAACTTACAAAGAAGGATGCACCTTTCATTTGGACTAAGGAATGTGAACATACATTCCAATAATTAAAGGAGAAACTCATAGAAATAACAATCCTACAAGCACTAGATTGGTCCAAACCATTCCACATCATGATAGACGCATCTAACTATGATTTGGGAGTAGTGCTCACATAGCTAGATGATATGAAATATTCATATTATATACACTACATGAGTAGAAGAATTGTGGGAGCACAATTGAATTACACCACCACAAAGAAATAACTAATGGTAGTGGTGTATGCACTAGAAAATTTTAGACATTATGTGTTAGGTTATAAGGTATTTATACATATAGATCATAGTGCAATTTGCTTCCTCATGAGTAAGCCGATAGTGAGCCCTCATGTTATACAATGGCTTGTGGCTTACAAGAATTTGATCTTACTATGGTAGATCAAAAAGGGATCAAGAATGTGATCACTAACCACCTCTCTTACTTAAGATGGAAAAACAAAAAGGAGGAGAGCCCACTCTCTAATCAATTTCTAGATGAACTCCTCTTTATTGGAGTAATAAATGAAAAATGCTTGAAAAAGAAATCTGGTATAATGGCATCCTCACATATCTGCTCACTTAATAGATGCCACAAGACATGGATTTTAGGAAAAAATAACAAGTTCTTCATCAAGTTAAATACTTCATAAAAATAAATAGACACAATTACAAGGTGTGTACCAATGGCCTAATTTATTGGTATGTCCCTTACCAAGATCAACTGCACATTCTCCAGGATGCTCATGAAGGGCCTTGTAGAGGCCATTATGCAAGGAGATGCACAATCATAAAAATCTTACTGGTAGGATACTATTGGCCTACAATCTTTAGGTGTGCCCACTAGTTTTTCAAGTCTTGTGAGTGTTGTCAATGTGACGAGGGGATGATCACTCGCATGGAAGGTCCTCAATAGTGGATTCAACCACTAGAACCTTTTGACATATGGGGCATTAACTTGATGGATTCCATCACATCCATGTCTAGCAAGAAAGTGTATATTATAGTTGTAGTTGACTACTACAAAAAATGGGTAGAAGTGAAAACCATTACTAATTGTACATCATCAATTGCTACCAGATTTATATAACAAAATATCATGAATAGGTTTGGAATGCCATGTTCACTAATTTCGGATAATGGAACTCATTTCATAGGTGCCACATTTAGAAAATTAATGCAACACTTGGGGGTAGGACATAAATTAACAACATCTTACCACCTCCAAGCTAATGCTCAAGTAGAGGTAACCAATCGGGAGATTACAAAAATACGAATGTGAACCATTAGCAAATATAGGAAGGACTAGAGTAAAAGGCTTAATGATGCTCTTTGGGCTTATCGTTCAACTTGGAAACTTCCTATTGGATATTCTCCCTATGAGTTAGTGTACAGAAAACTTCAATGCTTCCAATTCAATCCAAGCTCCGTACACTCTCAATATCCTATGATCTAAACCTTAATCTAAGTTTAGCATAGAAGGAAAGATTGATCAATTTGAATGTGCTAGATGAAAATTTCTTAGTGGCCCTATCCTTGAATGAGGTGAACAAGGCATTCAGCAAACAGTGTCATGACCTTAGAATCAAGAAAGTAAAACTTCAACCAGGAGATAAGGTTCTTTATTGGAACCCCACACATGCACCCCAAAGATAAAATTCCAAACATTGTGGGAGGGACCTTATATAATTGATCAAACCTTTCCCTCTGGGACCATGATAATTCAAAAACCTAACAGCTCAAATAAAAAGTAGGTGGTCAATATCCAACAAGTCAAACCTTTCCTAGAAATAAGACTAGCAAATGTAACTACCACCTCAATAGATGGACAACCATGTTCTATCTTTTGGATCTCCTCCCTTCAACTCTGTCATGGGGGAGATGGCCATCTGTGCTAACCATTATCATGGCCTCTCAATTTTTCTACCTTTTTGTTTTTCACATTGTTGATTTTACAAATTTTTAATTTTTTAATTTTTCTAATTTTATATCATTTTTAGTAACTTCTAACTTTCTTAATTGTCTTACACTTTCTTATATATTTTACTTTATTTTTTTTCTTTTGCTAATAAATCTACTTTGTTGTCACATGACACAATGCTACTATTACTTTTACTAATGATGGTTTGTGCTTAATGTGTGATTGTCAATGTCTAGTTTCTATTTTTGAATTATGATGTTTGATGACTTTAACATGGTTTATTTTTCATAGAATAGTTAGTCAGTCCACATCATCCACCCATCCCATAAACTCTATGGTTTTCCTTATTCTAGGAATTTGAAGTCCCTTTTTATTAAAGAAAATTTTAATCAATCAATGACTTGGGTAGTTTTGGAATTAGGAAGGATCCAAAAGTCTGTAAAGGGTGCAACTTCAAGGGAACTCAATACTCTTTGTACTCTTCTTCTTACTCAAGTGCTTGAGTGTTTCTCATGAACTTCTTACCATTCCATACCACCCAATGATAGGAAGAAAAATAACATCATTTCATGATGTGGTTTCCATAATTCAAAAAAAGAATGAAACAATGATGGAAATTCAAAGCATACCCCTTCGACATGAATAAGTCCTCACATGATGTGGTTTCCATTATTCAAAAAAAAAACTATGAAAATTCAAAGCACAACCCATGGACAAATAAAAGGGCTACAAGCACTAATTATGGAACTCGAAAGACATGCATCTATGCCTTAACATTCCCTCTAACTAAGGCCCTCTCTCTCTATCTCTCTCACTTCATATTCCTCTCTCTCATCTTTGTGGAATGGTCATTGTTTTGTGGAAGAACAATTATGTCTTGAGTCGGTGGATCAGTCTTAGAGTGGCAATGCAAAGTCACTAAAAGTAGAAGGTTTTGGTCTAGACTAAGAATGGAATGTCTCAAGTCCTTTTAACCAAAAATTTCACAAGGGACTTCTTATGACTGTAATTTGAAACTCCATTCCACCTTCTCTATCATCCATCCATGCTACCATAATTCACCTCACTGTCAGGTTTTCTATTATGCTCTATGTCTTGGTTTGATGTGTTGGGATTCTTGAGTAGATTATTTTGGGTTGATGCTTAACTTGTCATGATCATTAAATTGACTATGGGGCCCATGGACCCCTTAGTTGAGGTTATGCAAGGGCAAAAAGGGCATGAGCCTGCTATGGAGAGGACCCACTTACATAGCTTTTGGCTTGATTAGTTAAGGTTCCTTACCTTTGACATTGCTATAATCCTATATTTCATATTTTTCATTGTGTAAATTGCTCAGTACTCCTTAATCTTCCATTGCATTCATCCATTAAATTAAATTTTCTTCATTTTTTCCAGATTTATGAACCTCAACACCCTCTTCTCATGATTTCATACTATTGTTGGTCTTCTAAGGTTTCATTTGATCTCAATTTCATCAAAAAATTCTTTGTATTTTCAAAGTTTGACCAAAGTCAACCATGGTCAATAACTACATCGATGAGGCCTCATTGATGCAATGCAAAAATACTATGTATACAGCCAGACATTTTGGAACTTTTTGTAATTTTCTCGTAACACATAGAAAATTTGTGCAATTTTTTAAAGCCCAAAACATTCCAGAGCCCATGACTTTTAAATTGTGTGTTCACATCACTCTATTTTTTGATCCTACACTTACCAAAGGTAAGATCTTCATCATGGGGATCACAAACCTTAAGGTTTTTGATGAAATTTTAAAAAAAAATTCTAACTTTCCCCAAGGGTTAGTAACCTTAACAACATAAAAGTATCAACTCTTTTGACAATTAACCTTTCCAACAACCTCTAAAATAATTTATCAATGATAATAAATAAATAAAATTAACAATTGAGTTACTTAAATCAATCATAATCACAACTTATCCAAGTGTAGCTAACCACAAGAGTTAAGGTATCCTAATTATTTTAAGGTTACACAATGATTAATAATCTATGGCTTTATTGTGATTATAGATGACACCCAAACAAAAGTGTCCACATGAAGGAGAACCTTAACAACCATGAGAGAAATGACCTAGAGTTGGAAGGGGCCAACAGGAACAAGGCCAAGAATAACAAGAGGTGACCCATGCAACTAGACCTCTTCATGAGGAACTCAAAGTGGAATCTATTCAACAAATTCTAGAGGAAGAAGTACCTATTGAATAATCCCAATGAGGAGAAGCACCTAGACCTATGCCAAGGCTTGAGTTCACTCTAACTCAAGCCTACCTAGACATCATCATGTCCTAAGAAATTCAAAGATCAGTTCTTTAAGAGAAAATTTGAGCCATTTTTGGAAAAAGCCCTAGAGGATGTCAAGACATAATTGCAAACCTCTCCCATGTGGTTAGTTATCACGTTTAGTGGGGAGTGGTACATGGGAGAGACCTATCTCTTTTGGAATAGCCAAAGGCCAAGGTCCATTGTAAAAATCAAAGACATTCAAGTGTCTTACTCAGTAGAAGCTATTAAATAGGCATTGGAAATACTAGACATTAGAACACAGTTGATAGAAATATCAATCAAGCTTGATCTTAAGGCAAAAAGGGAATGGACCTAGTGATACTACAGGGTGGACTAGAAGGAGTATGGCATAGGAACACTAGAAAAGAAAATTTATTTCAAGATTATGGCCTATCACCTCAATCCAAAGGTGAGGCCAAGCAAGGTGTTTTCCTTCTTTGCCTGAGCATATAGTACTCTAAGTAGAAAATTTCCTGTTAACCTTCCACAACTAATTTATTTGGAGATCAAAAAAAAATTTTAATAAGAACAAATATGAAAGAAAGACCCTACCCTTTCCATGCTTTATTAGGAAACTTTATAAGAGAGCAAGTATTGTTTGCTACCCAAATGACACCATCAAGCATGCTCCCTTAGCCTCATGGATGAAAATCATGAAGGATAAGATGCCAACAACCACTCAAGAAGAGGAGGTACTACCACCACCACCCACTTAGGAGATAACACTAGAGGCCCACATAGTCCTTGAGCATCTACGACAAATTCAAGAATGGCTCTTGAGTGAAGAAGAGCAACAAGCAGAAACAAGTGGTGTGGATCCATCTATGTATTGACCAGTGATGAGTCACCTTAATGAGGTGGCTCAAAAAATTAGCTAGATGGAGAGAGGTGTTTCTATTTTCTCTATCCAAAGAATGCAACTACTTTCGCGGTCAAATCCCAACACTTGAGAGGTAACAATGTCACTAGCAACATACTATCTATTTCTAGACATCTTTGGGGATGCTACCACTTTCTTAGTGAGGTTGGAAGAAGGTGAAGGGGCAATTATCTTGGTGATCATGTAGCTGATCATGTAGCTGAAGAGGGAGGAGATAGTAGTAGAAGTGGTAGTTGATCATGTAGCTGAAGCACTTAATGCACCCGTAGCATCTATACCAGATATATCTACACTTCAAGATGTGTAGACATCCTCAAGCATGATTTGTAGAAAATTGAGTGTAGCCTAGCATGAATAGTTACTAGAACAATTAGTAGGAACTAGGTAATTGACCCCAAACATCTTTGATCTCTTGGATAACATCACTACAACCCAGTCAGAGTTGCTAAATGCAAGAGGTAATTGCATCATTTTGAAGGGGTAACTAGAAAAAACTCAAAAGAAAAATCAATGCTTGGCCACAGTGGATGCTCAACTTCATGCCTAACTTACATAACAAACAATCCTTAGCCTAGAAATGACAAGAGATGAAGCTATGAAATAGATTCAAGAAGAATTTCAAAAGGTTGAGGAGGAAGTAGTAATGACCATTTTTAAATAGTCCATGGTAGAAGCTAAAATGCACTCAATCAAAAAGGACTTGAATTAGAGGCACCAAGAGAATGAAGCATTAACCACACAAAATCATCACCTATAAAATGTTGATGCTAAGAGAGATCAAATGCAAGAATTCATTCATCAAAAATAGGAGAACTACAATCTATCAATGAAGAAGATACGTATATTTTGACAAATGTTTGTCATCAAAATTTCCACCTAGAAGAACGAAGCTCTCAAATTTGAAAGAGTGAAAAATCACTACAGGGACCAGGTTGGTTTGCAAAAGAAAATCATTGAAAAAGAAATCTAGATAGCAAAGATGAAAGTGAATGAAACCCTATAGAAACTCTAGTAAGGAAGAGAGATGTGGCAACCCATTCTTGATGGGATTGATGCCTATAACAAACTAGAGATTCACTTGAAGGAGATTAAAATCAAAGAAATGACAGAGTATATGGACTTGGCCAATCTCTGTTACACAAACCTGACAATGATGATAGTCAGATGACCATGGTCAAAATTAGAGACATAGGTGGATAGCTCATATATACTATATGAGGTTGAGTGTAAACACCACATGGACACCAAACAAAAGCTTGAGACTGCTAACATTGAACTCAAAGCTCTCAAAGGATAATTCACAGATCAATAATCCATTACTAATAACCTAGCCAGATGGATGAATGACCACCAAGTGTTAGAGAAGATAGTGAGAGCGTTTGACATTGAATGCAAACAGTTCACTACCTAGTTTATCAATGTCAAGGAGTTATTTCTAGCAATCTTGTGTCCTTAGGATGTGCCCATTCCAACCCACATTAGGGAAGCTACATGGATAGTGCATGATCCTAGGAGTAAGGAGGAGAAAATGAAAGCACTACTAGATGCTTTCTACCTCCCACCTAAAGTTGTAGTAGTAGCAACACAATTGCAACCACCTCAACCACTACTAGTGTGTGAAGCTAGTGAAGGTCCCTAAAAGCCTCAGGAACCACCACCGTTTCGGACCATTTGATCTTCTCCAACAATCTTTACACCATCAAGGAATATGTTGTCTAATTTTTGAAGAGTTGTGTCATGGTATTTAATTTTATGTCTTGAACACCACCATTTTTTTAATGTGTTGATTCATACACTCAGGCACTCCATTTATTGTCAAAGTTAGTTAGTTTGTTTTGTTGAAGAAAAAGTCAATCAATAATTCCATAAATTTCCAATTTTGTAAAAGAACTCAAGGATGAGTTTACATTCAATTGTGTGGATATGATGAGTCGTCGTTGGTTGGCTATGTCAATGAGGCCTCATTGATGTAGTCAATCATGTCAACAAGGCCTCATTGACACATCTTACCTTGTGTTGATGAGGCCTCATCAATGTAGTGTCTATCTATCACCTATAAATACAGGCCTACTATCCACATTTATGGGAATCTAGATTCTAGTAGTAGTGAAGCTCTTGCATTTTTTCCATTCGAAAGTTATAATTTTTTTCCCTCAATGCTCGTAGTAGGAGTCATTGAGTTTATAGATCTTTATTCGAGCATTGTTGTACCTAAGCACACCAGTGTGTGTAGTAATAAATATGAGCTTTCTGATGAACCTTGTAGCACTTTGGATAGATTAGCTATTTTATTTATGCATTCAATGTTTTTAATTATTTGTTAATTATTTTCAATTATTTTGCCATCTAGATAGATTAAATACATAAGTATGACCACTTCAAGCATAACACGTATTCACTTGGTAATCCTAGTAGCATTATTACTTGGTATGCCTAGTAGTGTAGCAGTTGGTTGCCTAGCAATGGATATGTGGGTTCAGGATGTGTATGAAATGTGGGAATGGAAACTTATGTTAGGATTAGTTAAATTCTAGTAAATTAGTTAATTTAGATTAGTTAATCAAATTACTTTTATCCATATTTGAGCACCAATCTATAAAACATCAAAATGATAAAAATTGAATGCCTTAGTTACACTTAACCATACCAACAAACATCACAAGTGTAATTAGGAAGACAATGATTAACCTTGAGGCTAGATTCACTTCCTAAATGGTTAGTGCACTAAAAATGATAAATTCTATGGAATTCAACTAGATCATGTATGAATTCTTGTGATTCATATGGTTGGGCATATGGGTACCTCACTACTCATTGACTTCCATTTTTGTTTTTTGTTTTTCATGCATTTGTGTCAATTTTTTACAAACACCATTGCAACATTTAGAGTCATGTAAATAGTAGTTAGTAATGTATTGTTAAATCTACCTCCCAATTTTATAAGGGAATTTATTCTCATTTTTTTAATTCAATGATGATTTTTTAGTCATGGGGATATGATAAAGTCAAATTTTTAATCAAAATAACATCATAGCAACTACATTGTATCATTGATATCATTGATTTGATTTTGATTTCCTTGATACATCATCGTTAATATGATGTCTCAAGATGTATGCAACCCTATAAGTATGACACTTGGGTGCACAATCTAATAACTTTTCTTTCCCTAACTAACTAAACTCTTGCAGTTTCATTTTTCAAATTTAAACATAGCAATTAGAAGTATGAATGCCTGTAGTGTGGTGTGACATAGTGGATGGAATCTTTGTTTGAGAAGTTTGTACTTGGACATGAATTGTGAATGAAAATAAAGATCAAGTTATTTCCCACCATTGCAACATTCTCCTAATTTATTATTTTTACTTCGCATAATGTTTATCATTTTTCTAGTTTAATATTTTACTTTTCTAAAGTACTTTGCTTTTACTTGTTGATAGTAAGCGAAATGAGTACAACTAATTTCAAGCACTTAAGTGTAATCATTTGGTAAGCTTAGTTGTGGTATTATTTGATTCACTTAGTGATAATTCCACTTGGTAACCCAGTAATGATTACATGAAGTCTTTAGCTTTTGTAGATTTGATTCTTGTTTCATACTTTTTTTCTTAAAATCTTGGTGTGTGGCCATTTTCTTCAGATATAGGCCTTATGATTCATTAAAACTAAATTTTAACAGAATCATAACCCATTATTTTGATGTGAATTTTAATGGTTTTTAATGTTTTTTGCCTATTTCTACTCTTTTCGTGGCTATATGAAATCTAGGTTTTGAGGTTTTTCAAGTTTTAGCATGAAAAAGAAAGCAATGCTATGTACTTTTTCTTAGTAGAATGGCTGGACATTTGTAACATTGAAGTTTATGAATTTATAGCCCTTTTTAAAGATTTTTTATGGCTATTTTCACATTTAATTTGACATTGAAACAAAGAAGTTATGGCTATTTTCTTAACATTGTGCAGTTAGGTTGTTTATGCCGCTTTTGTAGAATTATGTAATTTTTTCAATTTTTTGAAGGAAATGGAAAAGGTTTTGGTGGTCATGGCTGCATAGTCATTGGCTTCAGCTTTCCAATGGAGGTGGAATCACTATGATTGGGAATAAAATGAAGTTTCTATGAATTTCTTACTAAGCATGTGTAATAAGGATTCTTATGCTATTTTCAAATTATTATCCAAATTGACAAATTTTTCCTACATAAATGGAAAATGTTTTAAATTTTTTTTACATATGGTTGTATAGGACTTGATTTAAGCTTTTGAACAGTGGTAGAACCACCCCATTTGGATCTCAAATAAATTTTTTATGAATTTTTTGGCTATCGCTGTGTGAATTAAGGCAAAAATCATGGTTGTAGTAAATTAACTATTTGAAAATAAAAGTGTTTGATCTATACAACTTATGTTTTTTTTTGTGAACATGTAAAATTAATGCTTTCTTTTTCTTTTTCAAGAAGAGTAAAAGATTTTTCTATTTTAAAATGGCTACATGGCTTTTTCTAAGTTTATGTTGCTTTTTCTAAATTTGTGCATGGCTTAGATTATTTTTCCAAATTTATGCATGCTTTGCATAATTTAGATGTTTTTTATAAACTTATGCTTGCTTTTTCTAAATTTATGCATAATGTAGATGCTATTTTCTAAATTTATGCATAATTTAGGATAAGACTTAGTTTTGGCTATAATGTATTGGCTATAAAGGCTATAAAATATGGTAAGAATGCTTCTATGGAATTTCATAAGCTATTTTTAGAAAAATGTCTAAGAGCTTTTTGTAGAGGCTAATTTCACCTCTGACTTAGGAAGTTTTTTCTAAATTTGTTAGGAAATCCCCATTGGTCATGATGTAAGGTTGTGCAAGTTTATAATAATGTTTTTTTTTCTTGTGGAATTACTTAGACTAATTTAGAAAAAACACCTTAGAAATTTTTATAGAGGCTAATTTTAGCTCTGACTAGATGTTTTTAAGAAACTTCAATTGATTATAATGTCTTTGTGCTTTCCTTCATGTAGGATCATTTTGAGATCTCTCCTCATCATAATGAAGCTGGTTGGTATCTTGTGCTACATTAGTCATCCTATGATCAACACCCCACCACATGACGTGCCTTTCAGGAAGCTCTCGTGTGGTTCCAGCCTAGGGCAAGGGACTTATTTTCCTACCTCCTTAGGAACTTTAGTGTGATGTTGTGATCACACTTGTCCATGGATGTAGCTAGGGTTGTTGTATAGACCTTGTTGCCTTGGGCATCTAGCTTGATTGCCAAATACATTATTGATAGGCCACTTCCCAAGATTTTAGGGGTTTAGTAGATGCCATAAGTCCATGCTACCTTTTAGAGATATGGATGATGCTATAGTATAGTCAATATAATACTAACAATACTTTGATGGTGGTGCATAGAGCCCACACATTATTCTAGAACCCACCTAGCATCATGTACTATCTACAAGGGTAAACATGGTTATTGTAATGCTTTTATGATTTTGGCTTGATTACCTTCCATAACTTCATTGATTTTACAACTTCTTCTAGGTACAAGGTTAATGATTAGGGCTTGATAGTTAATGATCAAATCCTAGCAGTGGCTCAAAATAATTTGGACAAATTCACCAAGATTCTTCAAATCAGAGCTACTGTGTATCCACAATTAAGAGGGGACTTTGATGAATACGCCACCAGGCTTAACCATGTATACAAAAACTATATGGATGATAGGATGATGCATAACTAGTGATTAGATGTCGATAACATGGATGAGACCCTTGTAGCTGGGACCTCCACATCACAGAAGAAAAGGAAAGGTAAATGTAAAGGCTATAACTTCTATTATTTGTATGGTAATAACTTTGAGTGTTCTATTTCTTCGCTTAATTATTGAAATGACTCATATTAATGCTAAAATTTGGTTATTTCTTTACAAGATCTTCCACCTTGGATGATGTCACTATACCACATTCAAATTTGCATCATGAGAATACCCTCATCCTAAAGTTTGGTGAAGTGACGTCAACATAGGAGTGGCTAAAAGGATAGGAACCTAGATACATTCAAGCAAACATCTAGTGTGTAGGTTTTCTTGATGTATTCATGGCACCTATCCCTTCCATTCCTACTATGGAGATGTTGCATGTCATCGACTCCTTTGACAAGAAGGTTGGTTGTTTTAGCACCATTATATGGTGTCAAGGTGAATATCAACATAGGTGTTGGCCTCTTTCGTGACTTGTTTGGTGTCCTTGTTGATGGGGCAAAGGTTCCCACTAGGACAATAAGGAAATTAGGCCATTGTAATGAAGTTATAAAGTGGCTTGATTCCAACATGAGCCACTTTAAAATTTTGATGGATAGCTTCACAAACCTTGATGCAAAAGAATCATATCCTTTATTTAGGTCTCATGCATTTTCCAAATTGCTATCACAAAAGAAGTTAATTGGTTTAGCATAGGGGTGGACCTTTAAAAAGGTCATGATGGAGGAAATCAAACTTGATTGGGTAGATACTTTGGCTACTAGGCTTCAAGAGGAGATCCTTAGACTCTGTGTTGACACCTCTACAATAATCCATATGCACTATGCATTTTTTGTAGGTTATCTAAAGAGGTTTGTAGAGTTTTTGATGGTGTACAGGAATGGGCAATGGGTTTCCAAAGATCCAAGCCAACTTTCCAGACCTTGGATAAAACACATTTATCCAACAATGTAGGCCCAAAATCCACTAGAGGGGATGGATGATACATTATCCATCATCACTAAGAATCTTGATGTTATTCAATATAAGTCTCCTAATAGTACTAATGATGATGAGCCCCTCTTGCTTCCTGCTAGTGTCCAGGATGCCAAATGATGGTGCATAGAGGCTAAAGGAGTAGCCAAGGAGAAAATCAAGAGACCTATGAAGGAGGCACCCCCAACATCAAATCATACTACCTCAAAGATGCTTAAGTTTAAGCTTAAGCCATCACAACAAGTGGTTGCAAGTGTGCTTTGTTTAAATTTGGCTATTTCATGTTTTAAAATTTTATGGCTACTTTGTAGTTTCATGTGTTAACCAACTTTCTATGTGCTCTAGTTGTAGATAAGCATTAGGTTATAGTAGCCCAAGCTACTGTAGAGGCAGAACAAAGGTGTGTAAAAGAGGCACTCCTAAAGCAACCTATAGTTAAAAGACTTTTCGTTGCAAGTATAGATGATTTAGATGCCTTGTTTGATGAGGTAGTACTAGGTACCTCTCCCATCATCATTCTAGAGGAGGAGGATCGAAAGTATGCCTATGCCTTAATATTTTCATTATATCTCATTGGTTACCTTTAAATGATTGTTATGGTTACAGTAGTTCCTAAATCACTAACACTAGTTCCCATCACTAACTCTCATGTGAAACCATGGGTAGAGACTCTAGACAAAGTGGAGTTCTTACATGCAATGGCTAAGGACATCATTGATTAGTTGCATCAGGTTGTACCTAAGATAAGTAAGGATTTTTTTTTGTGTCTTGGTTGTGGGCTTTGCTTACATTATGGCTATCTTAGGTTTTTTTTTATGGTTCTATTTTATGCTTGTGTAGTGCCTTCTGTGGAATGGAACCCTATCAAAGACATGAAGATAGACTCCTTTCCTAAGCTCCCCTCTGATGTGTTTAGTGTACTCATGAAGTTGTACAAGACCACTACTGATTTAGCGATGTCTTGTGCAAAAAATTCATGGAATCTAGAGAGGCCTAATGAATCCCTATGGGAAGAAGTTGTGGCCTTAAGGAAAAAGATTAAAAGTTAGGAGGATACGATTAGCGATCTTTGAGACTGTAAGGCCTTTGTGAAAGCCCAAGTGTCTAACTCAAGAAAATTATGGACTAAGGAGATCATGTGAACCCACTACTGGCATGTTATTTAGGACAAAGTAGCAGTCCTATGGGAGATGGTGAAACAACATATGTAGATGGACCTCATCTTCCAAAATGTTGAGGACTAGAAGGATCACTGCACTTGGGTCCTACAGTGGGGCAAAACACAAAAGGCCCATAAGCAATACTATATAGCTAATCGTGGGGCCTACCTAAAGGGACTCAAGGAGGAGTCAGTTAAATGGCACAAGAGAGAGGGGATCTAGATGGAGAGTGCTTATTAACTTTTTAAAAGTACTCTTAAGGTGGAGTAATCCCCTTCTCTTCAAATTACCACTGTTATAGGTGAGACCTCTACATCTACTACGACCCATGAGCCTACTACTTAGAATCCTATGGATAGGATCAGCATCCTTTCTAGTGTTGATCTTGGGAATGTTGACTAGGTTAGCATTATGGAGGACTAAATCCTCCATCATTTGGAGGAAGGCCTTTCCCATCTGCCCCCAAAAGTAATGAAGCCACAATCACCATAAGTTTAATATATATTTTATGTTTTAGTATTTGGTTTAAATCATGATTTTGGCTATGGGTTACTACCTAGCTATATGTTATTGCATTTCAAGCCTCAAGAGACATTGGTGGCCCCAATGATAAGAGTGGGAATGACCCACCACTTCCTCCTTTGGATGCCACTCAACAGCCTCCTTCAGTTTAGCTTGTTTATTATTTGTTTTAGTTTCATGTTGATGGCTATGATTATCCAAGACTATGTTATAGATTTTTGTTGTTATTCTTTGACATTTTTTCCATACATTATGGCCATGGCTATGTTTGTTATGGACATTTTAAATTTTAGTTTTATTTTTGGCTATATGCATCTATAGCAGTAGTAGATATTGAAAATGATTATGTTGATGTTTTTTTGGTTATAACATTTAATCAATGCTAAAAAAAAAGAGATGTAATAATAAAAGGGATGTTTGCTAGTTTTAGGACATCATGGGCATAGGTTATATTATTTTGCTAGTTTAAGACCATGTCAAGCCATATCGCTACTTTAGAGTCTAACAAACTGTAATGCCAGTTTAATGTCTTAGCTAATGTTGAAAGAGATGTATATTTATAAAGCTTTTTTAATCATAAGAAAGTCTATAATAAATAGGAAAAAGTGCAAAAAAAAAACCTAAGCTACATGAATAGGCTACATGCATGAAATAACAAAGATATAATAAATTGCAAAAGAAAAGTAAGGCTACTTGGCTATTGATGCATTTTTTCATAGGGGCATGGGAAGGTTAAGGTGAACTTCACTTATGTAAATTCTTCCTAATCTCTAAAAGATTAGGGAGTGAGTAAGGCCTATTTTGCATAAGCTTGTATTTGCCATCCCCTTTGCTTATGATATTAAAAGGAAGTTCATCCCATAACGTATACCATTGCCTATCATTATCATTATTGGCTATCTTGGGCTTTTGCTCTTCATGGCAAGGAGCTCCACTTCATTTCCCTATTCTATGTCTACATGGTTAATAGCTAGGGGAACCATGTTATCATCATGAATGATGATTTCACCTCCCTTATAAGGAAGATGAATTTCTTGATGGATGGGTGAGGACACAGCTTGTAATTAAGCCATCCAAGGTCTTCCTAGGATTAGGTTGAACCTTGGTGTCTCTTCCACCACCAAGAAGTTGGTAGTTGTAAGAAATTGTTCTCTAGCTACAAAATCCAAGGGGATAGACTCCTTGATGGAAACTCTTGATCCATTGAAGGACTTAAGAGCTACAATGGTTGTAGGTTATACTTGCTTATTTAAGCCCAAGTGTTCAACAATGGTGCATGGGATGACATTGGTTGCAACTCCATCATCAACATGCACCCAATGTATTTTAAATTGCCCTATGCATATGGTTATGAATAAAGGGGATGGATTCACTATGCCATTCTAGGAATTAACCTTAATTTCACTATTGCAAAAGTTAAGGATCTTGACTTCTTCTCCCCTTATGAGGAAGGAATGATAATTGCAAGGATGGCTTCCTTGTTATCAAGAATATCCTCACTAATGGGTATGAAGGTTAACATTTTGACTAGTGCCTCATGATGTGTGGTCAAAGTCATGATCAGGTCATACAAGATTAGGGTTGTGTTTTCCTTCTTCAGGTATTGCTTGCCTTGGTCCATTGCACTAAGGAAGTTTTTGTCATTGGCTGTGGGCTTATCATCCTACATGTGCTTTACTTCCTTCATGCATTCCAAAATGTGGACTTTGGCTGTAGGCTATGGCTATTGTGGCTCTTCCTTATTATTTTGGTTGTGGGCTTTAGTGTAACATGTGGCTTGTTGGTTGAAGAGGTTGGGGCAAAGGACGTCATGGGTATAGTTGAAATGGGAGTGGGCTTTAGTGGACCCACTTCCTTTCATGCCTCCGTATGCTTGTTTTTCTTATTGTTAGGCTTTTTACTTATGCTTCTTCCTTGTTTGTCTATAGTTTTTTGATGGTTAGCCATTGATTTTAAGGAAGAGGTAGTAGCATTGGCCACCATAAGGGGCCATTGTGCAATTGTTTGGGCTATGGTTGTTTGGGTTGTATTAGGTTGGGAGACCTTAATGACAAAGGATTTCCTTATAAGAATTTGTTATGGTACTCTCACAATGAAGGGGAATCTTGAGCTATGGGAAGCTAAAGAAGCTCTTTCATTATAGAGGGATACTTGAATGATGAATGGTTATCTTGTAGGTCTACAATTGTCATTGATGTTAAATGCTAAAATAACATAGGGGCTATCATTAGCATTCAATAGGTCTTTTTAGACCTGCATTGACTAGTTTTGTGGCCAAACTAGGTTAGAAGCATCTAAGACCAATTCCCCCTTATTTATCATCATTTGTGGGTCATCCTTCAGTGCAAGGTAGAAGTCTATATCATGACAAGGTAGTTGATGATAATGGAAGAAGCAGTCTAGCTTGAAGTATCTAGGAAACTAGGGATCATTCATCATTGCTCAAGTGGGATCTTTGGCTATTTTCCATAGTTTCTCATGTTTCTTTTGAGCGAACTTAGTCATTTGTTTATGTTGCATGCATCCAATTTGTAATAGTTGGTCTAGAAACTTGAATGGTTTTAATGGAAACATAGTATATTTAGACCTATCCTTCCTTTCAAAGTTAGGTCTATTTGTTGTTGATGCAGTGGTCTTAGAAGTTGATGATTGGTTATTACAGTAATTGGTGGGGACCATTGGTAGATTGACCTTTGACCATTGGTTCATGATCTTTGTTTCCTTGGTTACAGTTTCTACAATAGTGCTATTTTGTTTACTCTTTTCTTTCTCTCTTTAAGAGTTTTCATTTTTATAAGCTATATAGATTGGATCATGACTGACCTCCATGGCATCCCTTATATTTTTAGTTTGCAAGAATACCTGGCTAAGAGATTGTGGATTAAGGTAGTAGATTTTGGAATTGATGAAGTCATTAACTACTTTCTTGAATATGGCTAACAAGTGGGCTTTGGCTATGGGCTCTAGTATTTCATTCAGTAGTCCATTCTACCATTGAATGAATTTCTATATGAGTTTTAAGGGCCCCTTCTTGACCTTCATGAGTTGGTCAAGTGTTTTGTTAGGCTTCAAGTTATGCATGAAGTGGTTGACAAAATAGGCTACTAAGTACTTCAAAGAGGATATGAACCCTCAAGGTAATGCATGGTACCAATCAAGTACTTTCCTAGTCAAAGACATAGGGAAAATCCTCATGATGGCCATGGCTGTAAGAGTGAACATTCAGATCAAAAGTAATAAGATGAGCATTAGGTTCACCTTCTTTGTTATATTTACTAAATTTGGGAATGGGGACACTTGGAGGATGTATCAAGGGTGGGACTATAGGACTTATGAGATCATCTTGGTAGAAGTCCATAATCTTGACAGTTTGTGTGGTAGAGGCTTTAAGCTTCTTGAACTCCTTCATTAGGTCTTGGATCATTTGGAAGGCTTTATCCAAGCCTTGTAGTGGCCCCATAAGTTGTAAGATTTGTACAAACGTTTGTGGCATCTATTGTGAGGCTTGTGGCCTCGTTTTGGATTGCATCACAAAAAGAAGAGGTTGCATCATGGTTGTGAATTATGGGCTAAATAAAGAAAATGATGTTTGTGCTAGTACTTGAGGCACAAATAGGAAAAATGGGGTATATGACCCCTATGTTGGTTGGGGTCCTATAGTGGATTCCTCTTGAGTAGTTAATGGATTTTTGGTGGTAAAAACCATCATTGATGGTTTTATGTATCGATACTATGTTGTAAATGACATTGATGTGCTATAGTTGGTTATTTATGGGATTGGATAAGTGTGATGTGTGACTATAACTAGCGTGGGATTTTTCATAGTAGGGTAGGAAGGAGTGGAAGATGGTGGCATCATACCCATAGAGAAAACAAAAGTATTAGAGGAAGGTGCTATGAACTTGAAGGATTTTTGTTGGAACAACCCTTCGAAGATATTTCCTTTTTTTGGTCCTCAAAGCTAGGCTTGTCATCTTTCTCTTCCATGACAATCAATTGGGCTAGGATGCTAGAATAGGTATTGTTAAGGGGGATTTTCTCATACGGGGAAGGGAAGTACTCTTTTCCATCCTTGTGTATGAGCTCAAACTACCTTTTTGCCTTGACTTCAATTCATGGAATTAGCATGCCTACCTATATTTTAGCACAAATGAAGTTATAAAAATCTTCATTTATGGCTACAAAATTAGGATTCTCCCCTCTAACCCTCAAAGATCACCTACACCCAACAATGGTGGGATCTTTAGGATCATACATCCTCATTGCTTGTTGGTGATGATCTTCACCAATGATGGTAAAGGAAAATTTAGTGGACTTTTGGAAAGACATGGCTATAGTATTAAGAATGGCTTAAAATATGAAATAAATGGAAAAATAGAAGTAAATTCTAGTGAATGGAGTTCAAAAA
>MNCI01031127.1:2525-70953 GCA_015680685.1 Gnetum montanum
GGTTTATTCTAATTATTAGAGCAGTTACTCTAGTGGTATATTCTAATTATTAGAGCAGTTACTCTAGCGGTTTATTTTAATTATTAGAGTAGTTACTCTAGCAATTTATTCTAATTATTAGAGTGGTTACTCTAATTATTAGAGTAGTTGCTCCCAAGCCTATAAATATAGTGCCCAGGTGCACAATTGGGGGGAAGTCTTTTAGCAATCAAGTAGTGAAACTCTTGAAGTTTGTTTGAAAGTTAGAGTATTTTGCAAGTGCCCATAGCAGGACGTCTAAGTATGGATGGATCTTTATTCGAGCATTGTGTACCTGAGCATACCTTGTGTATGGCAATAAAGATGAGCTCTTTGATTCATCCTTGTAGCACTTGAGATTTGTTTTCTTATGCATTTCTTTTATTTTATTTTCTTATGCATTTATTTTATTTTATGCACTTTACATTTCTGTTATTAGCATAGTAATTCATTTTTATCAACTAAGAAAATCGTTAAATTACACAAGCATGACCACTTCGAGCATGTGTGTAATGCTTGGTAACCCAGTAATGATTAGTGTTTGGTAATCCCAACAGTGTTGCATTGGTTCAAGATGCGTACGATAAGTGGGAATGGATGTTGGTGTTAGGATTAGTTAGAACTTAGTTAATGAGTAGTTAAGTTAAATTAGTCACTTAGTTACCTCTCTCCTTCCCTACTAGCGCAAGAAATAAAAACATAAAAGCTATAAAAATCATATGCCTCAAGCTTAATTAACCATACAATTGTGACATACAGGTAAGCTTGGGAGGATAATGATCAACCAACCCATCCTTATTCCACAAGGGCGCATAAGCACTTAGTCCTTGGAATTCGACTGGATTGTGCGTGAAATGCTCGTATTTGTATGGTTGAGTGTAGAGGTACCTTGATGCTCATCAATTATAAAATTAAAAATGTGGAAAAAGTACAAGAGAATTTTCAAGAGTTAGTTCCTTTAGTTCCTAAGACTAAAGGAATTTATAAGAAAACTTCCTTTAAAGCCATAATTATAAGTGGAGTAAAAACTATTTATAAGTTCCTAGGATAGACGGTTGATGAAGATGCTATGGAAGAATGTAATTGTTAATTTTAATGACATCGAATAAGCAACATAGAAATCCAAGTTGAACAAAACCTCCTAGGAAAATCAAAAGTTATTACAAATGTACTATAACAGTTGACTTAGAGCATATTCTAGAAGAACCCAAATAAGAAAGGCTTATTCTTGAAGTGGATGAATTAGAAAGGAAAAACAAAACTTCCACTAGTATCCCTACAACTTTTCAAACTTGTATAACTCCTATAAATTTCACTCAACTCAATCAACCAAGAAAAGATAAGAATTCATTCAAAATAATACTAGGAGAATCGNAAGAAATGCAAAAGTTAAAAACTCTCATTTAATATCCATATTTAGGGAAATAATGACAATGACCTAATAACTCATGTTAGAGAATTTGAAATCATGATAACCATGTTAGCATCCCAAGGAGAGGATAGGATAAAAAGGATAGCTTTTAAATGCACCTTAAAAGACAAAGCTAATTTTTGTTTCCAAACCTTAAGAACTTAGATAGTCTCATGGGATGAATTTAAAGTAACATTTTTCCAATGCTTCCTCTCTAATGATAGGCTATATATCCTTAGGAAATAAATATTGAGTTTTACATAAAAAGAAGATGAGAATTATGGAAATGCTTTTGATAGATTTAAGGGACTATGTCTTAAAAATTTTAATAATGGATTTATAGCTTATTAATTAATTCAAATATTTATATAAGGATTATTACCATATTGTAGACAAAATATAGACTTTACTTGTGAGGGAAACATTTTAAATGTCACATTAGAAGAAGGTTGAAGAATTATTGATTTTCTAGTAGATCAAAGAAAACATTGGCCAAAACCTGATGTCATGCAGAATGTAACTCATCAAATGAAACAACTAAATAAGGAGGTTGATGAATTAAACAATTAATTAAGAAACAATCTTATTTTACTCACGAAGAGGTTTGTAATTTGTGTGGGAACAAGTAGCATGACACCACAACTTATCTAGCCTTTGTATATTGCAATGAAGAGGTTCAAGAATTAGTAAGAGCTTTTCAACAAATTTAAAACCAAACTTCTTTATTTTAATGAAGAGCATTCGACCAACAACAAACACCAATTCCTCAAAATAATTATAGACCATTTAGAAATCTAGTTAATGAGCAATTAGATTACTTAGCCTAAAATTTAATAGCCTTTATTGAAGAAAATAGGTAGTTTGTACTTAAATCTAGAAGATGATTCTAGGACCCAACCAAAAGAGTGATGATATCTATTTTCTCTAACATGCTAGAGGAATACGTAGAAATATTTATGAATGATTTTTTGTTGCATGGAGATACTTAGAAACAAATGTTAGGTTGATTAAAATATTTCATAGATAGATGCATAGAAAAGAATTTAAAATTAAGTTGGAAAAGAGTCATTTAGTGGTAATAAGTGGTGTAGTTTTAGGATACATAATCTCTAAAGAAGAAATTAAAATGGATGTAGAAAAAATAAAGGTAATTTCTATACTTACAGCCCTAACCAATTTAAGAGAACTTAGATCCTTCTTAGGTTATGCTAGATATTATAGGAGGTTTATTAAAAATTTCTCAAAAATTGCTAAACCTCTTCACAAAATTTTAGAAAAAGATGTTCCTTTCACATGGGCTAATGATTGTTAGGAAGCCTTCACAGAAATGAAGGAAAAAGTGACTTCTGATGTGGTGCTTAATTCACCAAATTTGGATTTTACTTTTAACTTGATGTGTCATGCTAGTGATATAGTTGTCAGAGTAGTTTTGGGTGAATATGTAGAAAATAATCCTAAGGTAATTTACTATGTTTCCAAATGTTTGGACTAGGCTCAAGAAAATTACACCACTATGGAAAAATAACTTTTAGCAATTATGTATGCTATAGATAAGTTCAAACATTACTTAATAGGATATATAACTAGGGTATACACTAATCATTTAGCCATAAAGTTCCTAGCCAACAAAAAGATAGAAAATGCTTGGATTATGAGGTGGTATCTTATACTTTAAGAATTTGAACTTGAAATGCCAGATAAAAGGGGTAGAGAAAATATCATGGTAGATAGCCTTTCTAGACTTGAAAATTTAGAAGAAAATAGGACAAGAGGGTCATTTAGGGATAAATTCCTTGATGAATAATGGTTTCTAATAAAAAAATCCATAGTTTGCTAATTTAGCAAACTATTTGGCCACAATGAAAACCCTAACTTAATGGAGTGAAGAAGAAAAAAAGTATTTTCTAAATGGATTTTGAAGGTACATATAGAGTGAATCATAACTCTATAGAATATGTAGGGATGAAGTGAAGAGAACATTTTTTTTAGAAGAGGAACAACAAGAAATCCTCTAAATGTATCATGATGATCTTGGAGGAGGACATTTTAATAGTAGTAGAACAACTATAAAAATATTATTAAGTGGGTTTTGTTTGTCTACTATCTTTAAAGATGCTCAAACATATGTCCAAGGATGTGATAAGGATCAACATTTAGGGGCAATGACAAAAAGATAAGTAATGTCACTCAATTCCATTGTAATAACAAAACCTTTCAATGTTTTGGGAATACAGTTTTTAGGATCATTTCCACCTTTCAACGAATGTCAGTATATCCTAGTATGTATAAATTATGTTACTAAATGGGTAGAGGCTAAAGCTGCTCTAATAGATCATGTTAAAGTAGCTATAGCATTTCTTAGGGAACATATCCTGATACAATTTGGAACTTTGTGTACACTCATTAGTGATTGAAACACCACAAAATTTTGCATGTTATAACAAATCTCCATCATGTAGCTTTCATCCCATGAAACCCAAGGAAAAATTTCATTGTAAATGTGAAAATTGTAACAAAAAATGGGCAATTTCACATACTTTATACTTTTGGAGCTAAAAAATGCCTCAGAAGTGGCCAAAGCCTTATTCCCCAAGTGAAAAAAGTGACCTAGTGTCTATATTTGGGCTTGGGGGGCAAGGGAATTCAAAAATGCCTTTTGGAATGTCAAAAAGGTAATTTGATTGGTTTTATGAGGGGTATGCATTTTTCTACACTAGAAACACCTACAAGGGGTAGATCTCACCTACCCTCAACATGGAAGGATGGGCAATTTGGAGACTTTCCCCCTTCAACATGGAGACCAAATGCACAATTTGGAAACTCCCCGTGCCCCCCCCCAGCTTGGAAACTTTTCCCCCAGCTTAGAAACTTTTCCCCTAGCCTAGAAACGTTTTCCCTATGTTGGAAAATTTTTCCCTGGTGTGGAAAATTCAATCCCCTAGTGTGGAAGCCACAAGAAGCAAAATTCATCAATTTATGCACTTTAAAAAGAATGGTAGAGAGACCAACATGGAAAGGGTGCCTTGGTTACTATTTTTAGTTAATGGAATGAGCATGGGGGAAAGCACTTGCTATGTTTAGTAACCCCCCAAATTTGGGTGCCCATTGCACCTAAATTTGGTAGCCAATTTATAGCAAAATTACATTGAATTTGAAGCCATTTTTCATTCCAATCATAAACAATTTTTAGCCCCATTCATTTCCCAAAGACCATATAAAATCCAACCTCAAACACCATTTGAAGGTTTCACGTTTTTGACAAGTCCAACAATTTTAAAACAAAGGGTTCCAATAGTTTTTCTCATGTTCAAAAATTTTCATACAAACAATTCCACACTAGGGAAATTTTGAGGCACTTAAGAGCATTTGCAAATTCCCATACTTGTAGTTTCTGGAACCCCAATGTGGAAGCAGTGAAGCCTTGAGATTTGGTGGATTTTGGATGTTAACACTACACTTTTGGAATTCCAAACCTAGTGTGGAGCAACTTGACATTCAAATATTCCACCTTTCTCAACCCCTAGCAATGATGTAATTGGTAGGTCCAAGGTTTCAAAAGCAAAGGAAGGTTCAATAACATCAAGAGTAACTTAGCACTTGAATCATGGAGTAGATCACCTCAGCTTCAATGGGCTTTGAACTCTTGCATAAGTGAACCCCCTTTTTGCTCATCCAAACACCATTTGTACACATTTCTCTAACCTATTCTTTAATATTTTCTCAATAAAATTTTAAGTTAGGAGTTTTGTGTTTAAAAATAAATTTATTATTTGTGCATTATTTGGATCTATTCATATTTCCACATTTTGCATCTCCTAAGTCCCTGGTTGATCTGCCAAACTGGCTAGGGTGTCCTGAATCCCATTTTTATCATAGAGGCCTTAGGGATTCGGGGTTGAGGAACTACTTGCACCGAGGATCCTTGGTTTTCCATTCTAGCAATTGAGGTTTTTTGTTGCAATAGTGATCAAGGAATTTATTTTGTAGATAAGATAATGGAAAAATTCCTTACATCTTATGGAATACAACATAAGATAGCCACTGGCTACCATCCTCAAACTAATGGTAAGGTTAAAAATGCTAATAAAATCATTCTAAAAATTTTAACTAAAACTATTTGTGTGAAAAAGAAGGATTGATGTGAAGAATTACAAGATGCACTTTGAGCCTATAAAAGTGCTTATAAATCAAATTTAGGTTGTTCATCCTATTAGTTTGTTTATAGTAAATAATGTTGGCTACCCATCAAAATGAAATACCAATATCTAAGACAACCAAGATGACACAACTTCATGAACTTGATGAATTACACATGCATGCATTTGACAAATAAAGAATAATTAACAAATAAATAAAGTGTATACATGAAAAAATATAATAAATAAGTAGGATCTTTTTCTATTTCACATAGGCACTCATGCTTCTCTTGAGTGGCCTCAGTCATCTATTTATATTGTATGTGCCCACTCTTCAAGAGTTGATCCAATAACTGAAATGGCTTCTAGGTAATGTAGTGTATTTTATTCAATTTTTCCTCTCAAAGTTTGACCTAGTTGCAATCAATGTAGTGGCCCCAGAGGTTGATGGTTGGTTATCATGGTTATTGGTAGAGGCCTTGGTGGGGGGTGTGGGGGGAGGGGGGTTGGTGCTTGGCTTCTGGTTAGTGATCTTGGCTTCTTTGGTCATAGTTGTTATGGCCATGTTGTTATGCTTGACCTTCTTCTTATCCCTCCATGTATGTTGGTTTTTTTATGCTACATAAGCTGGATCATGGCTAGCCCCTGCAAGGTCCTCTATGTTTTTCATTTGGGAGAATGCTTGACTAAGGGACCATGGGTCAAGGTAATAGAGCTTTAACTTGATAAATTAATTAACCACCCCCTTGAATATAGCCAAAAAATGTGTCTCAGCTATAGGTTTTAGTATCTCATTGAGAAAACTATTCCATCATTAGATGAACTTTTGCACTAGATCAAGGGGTCCTTGCTTAACCTTCATGAGTTGGTCAACTGTAGTATCAGGCTTCAAGTTGTGCTTGAAGTAATTAATCAACTATGCTAGCTAGTCCTCAAGAGAGGATAGGGATCCTCTAGGTGAGATGTACTATTCAAGCACTTCCCAATCAAGGACATAGGTGAGATGTACTATTCAAGCACTTCCCAATCAAGGTCATAGTTTGTGGACCAAACAAGAAAAAGGATGTTTGTGCCAGTACTTGAGGCACAAATGAGATAAAGGGGTGTGTGGTCCCTAAGTTTATTGGGATTCCATGATGAGCCCCACATAGGTAGTTAGTGGGTTTGTGGTGGTGAAAACCACCATTGATGGCTGCAAAAGTCAAGGCTATGTGGAAAATGGCATTAATGGGTTATAGGTCATTGGCTATGACATCAATTGCATTTGATGCATGGCTATGATTGATGTGAAATTAGCCATCATAGGGTAGGAGGGAGTGGGAGATGGTGGCATCATGCCCATGGAGAAAACAAAGGTATTGGAAAAAGGTGTTGTGACCTTGGGGGATGTTTGTTGGAGTAATTATCCTAGGATCGTTTTGGGCTTAGATTCTACCCTAAACTCATCCTCCTCTTCCTTTTGTTCCTTTGAGCTACCCTTATCATCTTCCTCCTCCAGCTCAATCAATTAGGCTAGGATACTAGCATAGATATCTTTAAGAGGTATTTAGTAATAAGGGGAAGGGATATACTCTTTATCATTATGATGGATGAGTTGACTTTTGATTGTTTGGTGGCTTCTGGAAGAGTTGAACCACCAAATTTAGAAATTGGTAAAAAGAAATTGGCAAAAAAAGGAATAGGGGGGAAAGATATCAATGCTATATTGGGGCTGAAAAAATTCATAACAAGTGCTATGAAAAGTTAACATCCAATGACCTACAACTTCTATGTTGTAGTACCTATCACAAGGGGGGAAGGGGCAACATTGGTAGAGTTTTGGTTGCAGAAAATCAAAAAAATCTTTCAAATGGTAATGTTGATAATGGGGAGATAGATTTTTGATGAAGAAATAAGGTGGATGCCCTTTTTTTAGTGTAAGAAAACTATTGTAACTAGAAAAATTGATCATTGGAAAATTGAAATATTTGATGTAGTAGCCTCAACCCCAAATCCATAGGGCCTTTGAAAAATGGAATTCATGGTGCCCTAGGTGGTCTTGTAGATCACCTAAGGACTTATAAAATGCAAAATGTTGGATTAAGAAAATAAAATGCAAAAATTGCAAATTTGGAAAATGAAAAGCAAATGCATATTGTGCACAAAATGAAAATTTAAAACTTTATTTAAAATACTAAAGAATGAGTTTCAAAAATGTGTGTAAGAAATGCCTATGAGAGAGCAAAGGGCAGGGGGTGGGTTGGGGGGTTGTTCACTATGGTAAGGGTTTAGAACCTATTGAAGTCAATGCAATCTGCTCCATGATCTAGATGCTCAACCACTCTTAATGCTTTCAAACCTCCTTTACTACAACTTCAAATCTACAACTTGAATCATTGCTGGGGGATGAGAGAAGTGGAAAATTTGGCTATAAAAATGCTCCATGTAGGGTGTTGGGGATTCCAAAAATGCAATGTTAAAACCAAAACTCACAAGTTTCAAGGGGGGTAACAAAGGGGAATGATAAGGTTTTAGGGGTTCCATGTTGTGAGGCTTCAAGAAGCTATGTGTTGCAAGTGTTGCAAGAGCTCTTAGATACTAAGATTTCTATATGAAACACCGTGAAAATTGTGAATTGGCCTATGGCAAAGATTCACGATTCAAGCGAAAGTTTGCGACAAAAATTCAGAAGACAGAACAAGGCAAAGAGGTGCACAGCATCAAGTCTCCAAATTTCTCATAGATTCCAACCTTACTTACTTTGTTTTCTCTCTTTACATTACGCAACATAGTGTAATGATGTTCAGCGTAACTTTGCTTAATGTAGCCCGATATCAGAAAGTAACTTACTTCGGCGAATTCGACAAGGTTTAAAGTCTAAGACTTATCGCACATCCCGCTATGTCTTTTTGTTCAGGGTTGTGTTTACGCTCCGTTACACAGAGCAACGTAATGAGCTTCGAGGAAGTCAAAGAAGTGCGTCAGATTGATTTTTTCTTTTTTTGCAGATTGGTCACTTTATGCTTATTACACTACGCAGTGTAAACAAGCGTAACTTATTGTAAATTTGACCATTTTTATGCTCTATTACACTTTGTGGCGTAAATGAGCGTAAAATAGCTTGAGTCAACTACTTCTACGCTCTATTACGCTCTGCACGCTACGTAGCGCAAATGAGCATAATACAGCCTAAAGTCAACTAAGGCAGTACTAGACACACACCTGCTATCCATACGCATAATACGCTCATCAGCGTATCGCAGCGTAATCGTGAGGTGGCTTTAGCAGGAGTGGTTGACAGTGTACTTTGCCCTCTTTCCCAGAAGCATGATGCGACATGCCCAATTTCAACATAAAGTTTGCCAAGTCAACGACATTTTAAAAGTTCGAGACACATCTCATTAGAGCCGTGCCTTCTCCATGTACTACTGAACCTATAAATACTCTAATTGGCAAAGAAAGAAAGGGGATCACCTTTTTGGTAGAGACAGAAGACATTTTTGAGCATTGGCAGCAGGAGTGATCGTTAGCAGCTTTGGAGCAAAGACTACCGAAGGCAAAAGGAGTAGATCAGAGATCGAGAGATCATCTGGTATGGTTAGCAAGGTTTATTAATCAGAAATAGTTGATCGATAGATGTCTAGGCTTGACCTTCCTTGCATTCCATCTCTGGCTTACGAGGTAGACCGAGCTTCATTCTGTGTTCCTTGTTGAACAGTTTTCTTGATGTTTTGTGTATGCTTTGCACAATATAAGTGGAGTTTGCTATTGGAACTTTGTATACAATATACTCAGTCTTTGAGTCAAAACATAGATCTTGGAATTGTGCATCTTTCCTAAATCCGATCCTCCTTGTCGCATTGACATTGTTGTTATTTGAATTTATTTACATCGTTTTCTACTCCTTTTACGATTCATTGGATCAATTTACTTCATGGAATATCTATATAATACGTATATTATGGCAACATTCGTTAATTTACTGGTTAAGTAAGTCCCTATCTGATTGATGAGACCGTTCAGGGCACCGCGGATCTGTTTTCTCCAGCACAGCCCTCGCATGGATCCGTGGTTAAGACTGTGTACATGGATCTTTGTTCGGTATTTTTCAGCAACTAACGTTTTTTGTTGTTATAGTTTTCTGGTGCTAGAAGGAGGGCCTGAACCTCCGATCTATATTTTACAGGTAGCCCTGTAAGCAATCCATACCCGCGTCTACAAAAATGTAAATGTAATACCCCTAGGAAAGTTTATGAAATCATGTGGTGTAGATTGGTCACAGCAACGATTCCTTTGGAATCCTATAGGGTAAAAAGCCTAATCGTAATTCTATTCGGCTGTTGCCTTTTAAATCCAATTATTTGTTGTTGTTGACCTATCTGAGAGATGGATTTTGCATATGCAACCATTGCTGCTATGATCACCACTGACTCGGGTGCCACATCCATAAATCCCATTCCTAGACTAGCTTCTGGCACAATAGGACCTCAGGGACCATCGCGCCGTTCATTGAGATTATAGGGCAAGGATCCTTCGCACACCTTCGTGACTCCTGAAGAGTACAATTTCATTTGCATCAAGATCCAGGCAAAACTTGCCCTTAGTTGATCCGAGATGGAGGAAAAAGAAAATTATGAGATGATCCAAAGAGGGGGTCAAGACTTCACCCCTACTGCGTATGAAATTATCCCCCTAACCAAGCATTATCATGAACTCCTGTCCCAACTAGTTATGGCTAGGAGTCAGACTACACGGTCTATTCTAGAACGTCAAAACGGGGAGGAGGAGGAAGACGAATTCGTAGCTCAGTCTGAACATGTAGATTCATACCAAACCCTTAGCCCCCATACATATGTCAATCCCCTATTTAATTCTCTCACCAGAGGAGCTGCCCATCTCAACCCAGCCGTGACCATCCAAACCCATATTCCCGTCGCCCCGCAAGCCACTATGCAATCCTTGGTTCTACAAGTACAAATGCCATCTCAAAATAACATGGGAGTAGTCTCCTCGCCACGTGTAATCAGTATTCTTTCAATCATACCTGCATCTACCACATCCCATTTCATCCCCCAAGTGCAACTCCATAACATACCTATAACCCATCTAGTGCAAAATCTGATGCAAACCTTATCGTCGCAGCCCATTGCAAGGCAACAGATCGCAACCACCGTTCAATCATAGCGATCTGTTCAACAACCCACGGTCGGTCAGTGGATCATGCCTATTGCACATAATCAATCTACGTTATACGGTGTAGAACCCTTAGCCATATCTACCACACATGTCCTACAGATAACCGCACAATATCCTTACAATCTCCATCCCACACAACCGACGATGGCCAATTTCTCTGCACAACCTATTGGGCGGTGGGTTTCACAGGTAGTTCCATCTATGGGGATAGTCCCTGTAGTGCCACCTGTCAGCCAAACCATTGCTCCATTCCCATTGCCTAGCACTGCTCTTTCAGTCCAACCCCCTGCTCCTCTTGCGCCAACTTCTTCATCAACAAGCCTGGATCATGCTTTTTCGCTTATTCAGACCCTCATTGAGGAAGTTAAGCGCCTTAAAGCTGCTAGCTCTGATACGATACAAATCATGGATTTTTACCATGATGATCCCATCAGCCCAGTGGTTCCTATGCTGTCGTTACCTCCAAGGATGTCGTTGACCCATTTTACTAAATATAATGGGGAAGGAGATCCTAATGCTCATCTTGTTACCTTCAGGTCTGAATCCTTGTTATTACAGCAATGGCCCCATACAATTATCTGAGTCTTTGCAATGTCTCTAGCAGGTAAAGCCTTAGATTGGTATCGTGCACTCCCTCGCTCTTCCATATCAACCTTGGAAGAGCTCTTAACATAATTCGTGACTTGCTTTAAATACAACTTAAAGCCGGAAGTCACGTTAGATCAACTTATGGTAGTGAAGCAAGACCCGCTTGAACCAGTCCAAAAGTTTATACAGCGATGGAGTGCTACTGTGAATGAAATCTGCGAACCTATCGCAGAAGCCCATCTACTGGCTATTTTCAAAGGAGTAGTTAATGACTTCATCAAGTCTAAACTATACTACCTTGCTCCTCGCTCCTTGAGTCAGGCTTTCGCAGAAACTAAGAGCATCCAAGATGCTGCTGAGGCTAGCAAAGACCCAATGTATGTGGCTTATAAAAACACCAATAATAAGGGTAAAGACAAAGGTAAGGAAACGATGCCGATAGTAGTTGCGATGGCTGAGGGTGCTAAAAACAAGAATAACAAGAAGGCACCCACAGTGTCTACCGAGACCACGGCTAGTGCAAACAACACCAGCCAAGACACACCTGCCCCTAAAAAGCCTCTACAATCAAAACCAAACTTTGAGTGTAAGGATCGCTCAAAATACACAGCCCTACCTATAAAACATTTGGAACTATTGAAACAATTATTAGGGGTAGGATACATTCAAAATAGAAAAGTATCTGAAGAAGCTCTGCAGCGTCATAGGTGCCATTGTGAATTGCTAAAGAATCCTTCTTTAGCCCTACCTAATGAACTGCTAGTTCCTAAGTCTTTTAGGCTGGATCGTTTTTGTGACTACCATCAGTTGTGTGGTCAAGATACCGATTACTGCTGGCCATTGAAGGACAATATTCAATGCATGATTGATGATGGTTCTCTGAAACTAGATGGAAGTAGTCCAACATGTCCTGAAAACCAGGCGATGCATGTGTACAAAGACCCGTTAAATGCAAATAATGCACCGTACACCATCAACGTGGTAAGTATGGACAGTGAAGGGAAGGAACCGCCTAAACAACCCTTCATTTTACATGTACCTACCAGTTCACCCCAGGGGGTAAGTTCTTCACCAGTAGTTAGCGGTGTCTCGAGGCCACCCTTTGTTATTCGGACGCCCTCTCCAGCTATAACTCAATCTCACGTTAACGATAAAGTCACGGCCACGCCCGCGCCTACTCCTAAGGTGCCTTTTATCCTTAGGATACCAAAACCACCGGCTACCCCTTTTACGCAGGGGCAAGCTTCTAACCAAAACCATCAACCACCACCCAATAGAAAAAAGGAAGGAGATGCGTCAATTAATGCCACCAAAAACCACTCTATGCTAGGCTTTGCTAAGCCTAGGCCCCTAGCCTCTATTCTTTCACCTACACCTTATGGGAAAGACAAGGATATAGAAACACAGCCACCTCTCCTCAGTAGGAGGAAACACAACACTTCGACTGATGCTATTCCACCTCGAGAAATTTAGCTCTTAGGATGAATGGAAGAAGACATAGAAGATAAGTAATCCAGCTGAGAACAGGACCTCCTCAACACATTTACACAAGTCAAGTAGGCTTTGAAACAGAAGAACACAATACTAAGCCTCTATGACTTGCTTATGACATCTCAAAAGCACCGTGAGGCTATTGTACGTATGCTGACATCCATACCTGTGGATGAAGGCTTACCAGCGGAAGAGGAAGTGATACATGCTGTCATGTTTCCTCTCGCCGTTGAGCAACCCAAACCAATCCCTTTGACCTTTCACGATGAATCCATCAAAGATGATCCTAAGAAAGGTCGAGTGATGACAGAAACTATGTTCATCACCATATGGGTTGGTCAACATCGCATCCGGAGGGTGCATGTTGACGATGGCGCGGCCACGAATGTCATCCCTTATCCTACAGTAGATAAGTTGGGGCTGGTCAACCATATCAGTCCTACAATGACATCGTGCCTAAAGTTGTTCAATGGAACGCGAGTTCAAGTCAAGGGGACGGTGCATATCAATTTTGTGGCAGGAGAACAATTCCCAATAGATGCCACATTCATCGTTGTCAAGGAGATGCCTGGTTTCAACCTGATTCTAGGGAGGTCCTGGCTAGTCCAACTGAGGGCAGTTTCGTCAGCAATACACCAAGAGATACACCTACCTTATGCAGGGGGAGAGGTAGTAATACATGGTGATGAAATAACTCCTAGGACTGTCAATAACATCGAGGAAGAACGGGGTTCAGAAATCGAAATGCCTGAAGAGCAAACCCATGTCCAAATTCCCAAACAAGTCGAAATGAACAACGATAGCCTAGCCTAGGCTGACCTACCATTTCAGGGAGAGGAGGATAATGTGGAAGAGTCAGGTCATAAATCTCCTCGCCCTTACACATCACTCAACGTAAAGGCCATCAAGAAACAATTACAGGCTAGCAATTGATCTGAGTGGTATTTACGCACATCGTTATATTTTCGCTAGTTTTTTCCATTTTTGCTTATCAAATTTGACTGTCAGTTTTCTTCAATATACATATATTTATGTTTTCTATCCATTCTGCCATTTATGCTTCCCAGTTTATGCCATTTATGCTTCTTGACTTCTATCAGTTATATTAGTATAGTTATGCAAATATGTACACTTTTATCAATTATATTCTCTGATGTACGTAGATGGCCCGCAACGCCCTAAAACTAGTAAAGACCCGCAACGACCTAAAACTAGTAAAGGCCCACAATGGCCTAAAACTAGCTGATTCATTTATATCTTACGCAAACGCTATAAGACGGCCCGTAATGGCCTTAACTAACAACTCCATTCTACAATCATAATAACGCAACCTATCCAAAATATTTAACAATTCTATTTACGCTTTGTATAAATAAAGACATAAAATTAAAAATCATAAAGAAAATCTCATGATTAATCATGCCAAAATTCATATTGCCATTGTTCAACCTCATAAATAAAATCATGTGTAAATCACAATTATGCATCCCCCCTAGTACCACTATCGCCTATATCCCTTAAGTCCACCTCTAAGCCTAACAAATCATCCTCAAATGGGCTGTCTCTTTTAGGGAGTATTCCTTCATGAGGAATGTTATCTTCATAGGGTTCTTGCACTAACACTTGCTCCCCAAGAGGATGGTCCACGTCATTACGCTCTCCTTCCTGAACGTGCTCTTCATTCTGTCCACCTTCTTCATCCACTCCTTGTACCTACATGCAATAAATACATAAGCAAAAGCCATGATAGGACAAATCAAAAAATTTAAATTCAATAACACTCAAACTTACTTGTGATGGTCCTGCATCTGCAACAAAGGGGATTTGATCTAAACTGACCCACAGGCATTGCATAATTTTGTCTTCGGTTAACTCAGACCAAACTTCGTTCCCCAGATTAGTTCCAGCCTTCACCTTCCCTTTCTCCATGCTAGTCCATCGGGGTGGTTCGAGGAAGAAAGTAGGGACTATAGTCTCTTCCCCGGGAAGAGTAATTTCTCTTTCTGGGGACGCGCTTACTGTCACCTACTCCTAGAACTTCTCGAAGGCCTTAGATGCACCAATGACATCAAGGAACAATCGCAAGGATTGAGCTTCAATGGCAGAATCTCGATAGTGCTGATGATAAGCCATACTTTCTCACTTATACAGATGCTTATGATCTTTTTGTTTCTGCCCCCACTCTTGGACACTTGCGCAAAAGTCCATCCAGTCCTGGTTCTTCTGGGCCAAGAGCTCTATTTGCATCCGTTGGTCCACCAATTCATGACTGGTCTGTACGCTATTTCTGACCGTGGTCTAGTAGTGAACGTAGTCAATGACAGCCATTTGCCAGTCCTCTTCACCCTTTCCTCGCACTTGTAGGAATTCACATCGTGATCTTAAATCTCCGACCTCTTTGGTCAGAGACATCCTTTCCTTCTCTGACCTCTACAGCTTCTTCCAGAGGCCTTCATTGATGTTTTGACTCTCCCACAAGGAGCAGGTTAAGCGTAACGCACATTTAAGTATTTCCTCATAAATGTTGCATGGTACGACCGCCCCTTCCAATGAAGGCTCGATAGTGTCCAGGTCAATGGGCTCTGTAGAGTCCCATCGAAGGGGGGCTCATGATGACGAATATTAAATTAAACATAAATAAGCATTATAACCTTATAATAAAATAAGCGTACTATAGCCAGAACATACCAGCCCCAAGATCGACATGCTTGAGGCACTCGATCATATCACTGACAACGCCTTCCATGAAGGCAAATTTATCAAGGAATTCCCCCCACACTCTACTTACAATGGCCGAAGGGGATGCCTCTCGTTCATCTGTAGCGTAATTAAGTCAAAATTTTTAGTTATTAACAAAATTCCTTAAAAATTTTAATACACTGATTACCTTTGCCTGTTTCGGTGGGGAGTGCATCAACGTTCTCTGCCTCCTCTCTCTCCTAGCATACAAGGGTCTGTGCGTCACTCACTCTAATAGCTGGGGCCTCCTCTTCCAAAATTGGGGCCCCTTCTCCACGCCGTAATACCATCGCCCCTGTTTCAAGGGTCAGCTGCTCTATGGGTCTCCCTGTTTATACCATATAATACACTCAAAGAATTCAAAATACTTTGAATACGTTGCGTAATACAAAAATTACCATAACTTTTACTATATCCTTGCGCTTACCAGGCAGAGGTTTACTCTGCTGAAACTTGACTTGTACAGTTCTGCCCGTGCCACCTGCTAGCTCCACAGGCATCTCGGTTAAACAGGGCCTTTTACACTAAATCGAGGTGTCGATGACCTCTGCCGCCAGGCGCTTCCCCTGTGACGCATCACCGGTGTAAGTGGGAAGCACCCCACCTACGCTGTCAGGGCCTCGCATTCAAGGTGCCGCCACATCCCTAGTCGTTATAGAAAGCGACTCCCCAATTCCTTCCGGAGGATCCTGTGACTGGGTAGTGCTGAAGAGATGAGAAATCCAAGGTTTGGATAACTGGTCTCGGTCCTATTGCACCCAGACCCCATTCCTCTGGACCACTAAAAATTCGGCAAAACGCTGGAGGCAAGCTATGAAGAAGGCAAAGTGCACATTGAAATGAGACTCGAGCTTTTGATGGAGCTTGATCATCTCAGTGCGTAACCCCTCAGTGAAATAGCTTGCCCAGTCAAATTGGGTCCCTTCCTCAATCACCTCTCACATGATACAGGCCTATTCTATAGTAAAGAACTTTCCCTACGAGAGTGTTCTGGGGAAATCCTGGGCTCGAAAGAGGGGATAAATAGTCTTGGAAACCTCTAACTCAATCTTTTCACAAGGGATCCCCTTTGTATCTTTCTTGGTTCCAAACCACTCCTCTAGCTCTTCCTGATACTTGACGCTTCTCCTCGATTTTTCCTCTATGGGAAGACCGTCAGAGGGGATGTCGAAGAGGTCAGTAAACAGCTGAGCGTTGATATCAAAATGCACATGCACGTTACGCACACGCATGCAAAAACACTCAGCCCCCTCACTGAAGGAGTTAACCAGGGTTAACATTTCTCTTGCGGGGACATCAAGGGTTATGGCCAGGAATAAATGCATCAGCCTCGCTTCCCGCAGCTTGGTGACTAATGCAATTGGGGCCGCCGCATGACCGAGCCAGCGTTGTGCTTCCTTTATATCACCATAACGGAAGAGGAGGGTGTTTGCCTAATGGCCAAAAATCATGATGGTAATCTCTTAGTATTCCCTAACTGATAACACAAAGCACAAGTCAAGATAGTGAAAACACTGTTATGCAACATTTCAAAGTAAAAAAAAAATATAATATCCTGTAACTAATAGTAGCAACGAAACCTTACCAGGTCCAAATGGCAAAGGAAAT
Source organism: Gnetum montanum (assembly GCA_015680685.1). NCBI lineage: Eukaryota > Viridiplantae > Streptophyta > Gnetopsida > Gnetales > Gnetaceae > Gnetum > Gnetum montanum. The sequence goes on from MNCI01031127.1 coordinate 19,692, forward strand.
GGAGGAAGCTTCCTTTGCACATCAGCGAGGGTGAGGGGTGGGCTCAAAGTCCATTCCTCATGTAACCACCTGAGATTCTGACAACTCTTGAAGGAATCAGCATAACGGGTGGGATACTCAGGATTTTCGAAGGCCATTTGCCCCATTACACCGGCGCGTACATTGCTAGTGGACGTAAACTCATTTATCGCCCTTTCGGTCCAGGTCAATGTATTATTATTGCCCACTAATCCATTTTCATTGATGAAGAACCTATATCATATGGCATATTACTATCCTATGCTTTGCAAATTCAGACATTAGAAAACATATTAACAATACCGCCAGTAAAACAACTTACCCACCCGAATAATACACCGTGCCTAGTGGATTATGAAAGTAAGTCGAGACATGACAAGCCACGAAAAAAGTATTATACGCATGATAATAGCTAAATCCGGGCATCTCCCAGATCCAACTTAAACACCTCAATCCTCTGGCGCTAAGTTCGCGGTCTTGAGGACGACCAGTATCAATAGCCCCATCTGTCAAGAAAGCTAGGATGCCCTGTGTAGAACCGACTAACAAATGTTCCAAAATAGCTCCAGCCACATCGCCTAACAAATTAGACCATACAATAATACTATATTTACATAGCAAAAATTGCAAAAGCTCTAGCGCACTCTTCCTGAACCATATAGCCTTCCTCTGCAAACGAGTCTGAGGGGGAGGAACATTGGGTGCGAGAGGATGTATACAACATAAAACCTTGACTATGTCCAAAACGATTAGGACAGGTTTCACCATGATATTGAACAGAAAATAAATATGTTACCATCTAGATTCCATTGCATGTTTAAACTATAGCAAAAATTACAAATTATGCTTTAACCATATAGCTGAAATCGCTTAAACCCTTGCAATAGTACAAGGTTTGTCTCAGACAATGGCGATAGATGCAATACTGTTGCCTAAACCCTTGTTTTAACCCAAGGTCTACATCCTAAAACTCTAGTTTACGTAGATGAAGCAAAAGGATAAACAAAAAAAAGATCATATCACCAGAAGCAACCCGAGTAAGCAAGGGAAGGCCTACCGATTCAGGGGAGTGACATCTCTCACTTTGACCAAGGCCTGTGAAGCATGTTGTAGGCTCCCTTGTACTTCATTGATTTTGGCCAATTTGACATTCTTTCCTCTCACCTTCGGCGTCATTGTTACAGTCCTGAACACCTTCACAAATAACGTGCTGCAATCTTTTACTCTTTCTTCTTCTCTCTGCGACAGCCGAAAATTTGAATTTGCGATAGCCAACAATCTGTTTTCAATAAGAATTGGCTATTGATATGCGAAACTAACTGACTTGACGCTTAATTAAAGTGAGACTTGCCCAAACACTGGTGTCAGTATGAGTTGGAACCCAAAGATCAGGGCATTAATTGCGGCAGATATTGCATGCATTATGGTCTGAAATGACCTTAAACTACTGCATCTTATCATCTCGTAATTGGGTCACATTAATTACAGGCTGTTCACAGTATCCAAGATTTAGTTAGCTCTTCACGCTCAGCAATGTCATGCCATACCTTTTTCAAAACTACACCACGCATCATACATTAATACTGGTAACATCAAACTTAGCATTTTCCTAACCACTTTCATATTTGACAATTTTATAGGATAGTTGGCAAATGGACGAAACTTTATCTGCACCCCTAGCCTTAATAGGCCCACATGGGGGAATCATTAGACAATTTGATCCCACACTAGTAGAAACTAACCTTACCCTCAATGACGCAACCATAGCCACATCAGAAACATCTCTAGACTAGCTAGAATAATCGACACGCACGCTAGATCTGGAGGCTGGAGATGTAACCGAAGACCCCCTTANATTAATACTGGTAACATCAAACTTAGCATTTTCCTAACCACTTTTATATTTGACAATTTTATAGGATAGTTGGCAAATGGACGAAACTTTATCTGCACCCCTAGCCTTAATAGGCCCACATGGGGGAATCATTAGACAATTTGATCCCACACTAGTAGAAACTAACCTTACCCTCAATGACGCAACCATAGCCACATCAGAAACATCTCTAGACTAGCTAGAATAATCAACACGCACGCTAGATCTGGAGGCTGGAGATGTAACCGAAGACCCCCTTAACGAGGTCTCTATGGTTACGCATAAAGGTGAGACTAAAAATCTCAAGGTTAGTTCTTTACTGGACCAAAAGGCACATGACAACATAAAATAGGTGCTCCAGAATAATGTCACAGTGTTCGCATGGTCATATGAAGATATGCCGGAACTAGACCCAGGACTAATACAACACAACATAATTCTAGATCCCCATATCAAAGAAATTAGACAAAAAGCACGAAAAATTAAGCCAGAAGTCGCGCTAGTAGTACGTGATGAGATCACTAAACTATACCAGGCTGGTTTCATTCGTGCGGTCGATTACTTAGACTGGGTATCTAACATTGTAGTTGTCCCCAAAAAGACCGGAGGGATACGCATCTGCATAGACTTCCAAGACTTGAACAAAGCTACAATCAAGGATAATTTTCCCCTACCCAGTATTGACCAACTAGTGGATACAACCACTTGGCATGTGCTTTTATCCTTCATGGATGGCTTCTCAGGCTATAATCAAATTCGCATCAACCCAGAGCACCAGCTGACAACGACATTCATGACACCCTGGGAGACCTTTTGTTACACCATGATGCCTTTTGGTTTAAAAAATGCTGGAGCTACGTATCAATGAGCTATGACGTACATCTTTAGCGATTACCTCCTAGGGAGACTGAATGATTATGTTGACGATATAGCTATTAATTCTATAAGGTTAGAAGATCATTGAGAGGATTTGGAGTTAGTCCTTAAAAGATGCTCTAAATACGACCTCCAGCTCAACCCAAATAAGTGCGTATTCGGAGTCAAAAATGGACGCATGCTGGGGTTTGTGGTATCGAAAACTGGTATACGAGTAGACCCTGACAAGGTCAAGGCCATTGTTGAATTGACACCCCCTACAAATCTCAAGCAATTACGTGGATTGCAAGGGAGGGTACAGTTTATCAGGAGGTTCATTTTGAGACTAATAGAAAAGTTACACCCTATGCAGCATCTACTAAAAAAGGGGGTTAATTTCAAATGGACAGACGATTGCCAGCGTGCGTTTGACAGTTTGAAGCAAGAACTTCAACACTTGCCAACAGTATTCCCGCCACAAAGGGATCAACTGTTCTACATTTACCTCGCAACCTCAGATGTAGCCCTAGCTGCATTACTCTGTCAAAAGAGAGATGATGGGTCAGAAGTACCCATATACTACTTGAGTCATGCTCTATGTGCGTATGAAATGAGGTATAATGAAGTAGAGCGTAATTATTTAGCGTTAGTATTTATGCTCAAAAAATGCAGACACTATCTCTTTCGTAGCCAAGTCAACATAATCTACAAGAATAACATCCTTAGGGCTATTATGCATAACCTGTATGAATAGTAGTAAGATAGCTCGTTGGAAAGCTATCATGGCAGAGTTCGATTTGCATTACATTGGTCAATCTTCTATGAAAGGCCAAGTGATAGCTGACAAACTAATAACATCACCTATTGATAGTCAAGCGATGATAGAGCCTGAATTCCCTGACGAGCATGTACATAGTCTAAGCCCTGTCCTAATAGGCCTTGAAGTAATATTACATTTTGATGGAGCTTCAACCGCTAAAGGCGGTAATGCCGCCACGATCATTACGCTATCACCTGAGGATGTACGTCTGCATGCCTACCGCTTGACCTTTCCCTGTATGAACAACGTGGCAGAGTACGAGGGGCTCCTCAGGGGATTATTAACAGCTAGAGAGCTCGATGTTCAACACCTAGCGATTAGGGGCGATTCGATGCTTGTTATAAATCAAATCACAGGAGTCTATGCCTGCAAGGCTGCACATTTACAGTCCTACTGTAATATGGCTAAAGATCTTCTGAAACAGTTCGCAGCAACCGATGCCCAACACGTGCCTCGAAATGACAACACGCTAGCCAATGCACTAGCTACATTAGCTTTAAATGTGCCATCGCACCTATTCGACACTTGTCCCACCTTAATAATAGAGTGTACAGATCCTATCATTCAGACGAAGCAAATATCTTCACTGCTTGAGGATAAAATGCCAGAGTGGTACGATAACATGAAAACCTACCTCCTGCATGGCAAACCACCACACGAGCTAACATGCACACAAAAAGATGCAGTCCGCAAGCGAGCTAGGAAATACGTCATCATAGGAGATAGTACCCTTTGTAGACGCTCTTTTGATGGAGTACTACTTACTTGCGTTAACAAAGACCAAGCACGACGTATAATCGACGAAGTTCACGAGGGATTATGTAGAGGACACATAGCACCACGAGCCATGGCCTCTAAAATCCATCACTTAGGGTATTATTGGACATATATGAAAAAATATTGTCTTACAAAGGTCAAAACATGTGACACATGTCAAAGTTACGCGAACCTTATACATGTGTCGCCTACAGAACTACACACGACTCAAATTACATGGCTCTTTCAACGATGGGGATTAGACATTATAGGGCCTATCACACGAAAATCTTCCGCAGGTCATAGCTTCATAATCACCGCTACTGAATATTTCACGAAGTGGGTGGAAGCCATCCCTTTACGAAAGATCACATCTCAACAGATCTTTCATTTCATTTTAGACAACATTGTAACTAGATTTGGCCTCCCGATGACTATCGTGATCGATAATGGACCACAATTTAGCAGTGTGGAAACCAAATCTTTTTGTGACAGCCTTGGTATCAAACAATTATTTTCCTCGCCTTATTACCCGTAAGCGAATGGTCAAGCTAAAGCAACAAACAAGGTCATCATCAATTTTCTCAAGAAAATGCTTAGCAGCAACAAAAGATAATGGCATGAAAAGATCCTCTATGTGCTATGGGCGTACCATACCACATGTAGAATAGCTATAGATGGCACACCCTATAGCCTAGTCTATGGATCTGAGGTGGTGCTGCCCCTTGAATTACAAGTTCCTTCTCTGCGGATGGTTCTCTCCACGATTATAAATGATGCTCAACACATTGAGTCTCGGATCAAGGATTTGGACCCAGTAGAGGAGAAGCGAATACAGACGCTTGATACCATCAAAAAGTATCAAGATAAGTAGAGGCAGAAGCACCATCATAATCTTTAACAACATCCGATCGAGAAAGGAGATTTGGTTCTCAAGGCCGTTCGCGAACCAGTAGGTAAGTTCTCTGCAAACTGGGAGGGCCCTTTCTTGGTAGCTGATGTGTATGGCAACGGTGCATTCAAGCTAGCAGATATCAACGACAACGAGTTACCGAATCCCGTGAACCATATATATCTGAAGAGGTACTACGTCTAGATGCATATCCAGTGTTAACATTAGGCACAGCAATCGTCCGCTACGACGTAAAACTAGTAGTGTTGTATAGGTCCGCCAAGACGTAAAACTGGCATTTCCTGCACGCGTTCGCCACGATGCTAAATTGGCATCGGCTGTCCACCATAACATAAAACTGGCACAGGTAGGTATCCATCTGCTGAGACATGAAACCAGCACAGATTTGTCCTTGGGTCACGACATGAAACTGACATCCACAGCATGGTCTGCTGAGACCATAAATTAGTTCTACTGCCATCCGCTATGACGTAAAACTAGCATTCTTCAGTCTGCCCAAACTTTAAACAAGGACCATGGTCTGCTGGGACTTAAAACCAGCAACAACAGTCTACTAGGACTTAAAACTGGGACCTACAGACCACCAACACACGACTCAGGCTTACGTGACCATCTCTGCGTGACTGTAACATGAACAAGATGGGATGATGGGATAGCCCCAGCATCGCTACCTCGTGGGCATTCTGCTGATTTCTTGGATATACTGAAGGGCATACTACTGACCCCTCGAAGATGCCTTCACTGCACCCATTTCACCGGTGGCACCTTTGAGAGGTTAGTTTCACCGTCCAGAGTCCCAAAGGAGTTCTCATCCACCACAACCTTGGGGATCTCCACTCATCATCACTATCAAACTCTAGCTTCACAGATTCACCTAGCTGGTTCTTTGCATAACCAGTTGGGTGTGATGAGTTTGATTTTCTTTGGCGGTGATATGCTAGGCCGAGCACCAACATTGAGACCCTGGCCTCTTGCTAGGGTTCCTCGTTCATGCCGCTCACTCTGTCTCACCCCAAACGGTACTTGTTTTAACAACCTCTCCGGTGATTCAGCTGAGTGATGGTGTCCTCTATTTTCTTCTTTGATTGCAGGTTACTTGCTACGAGGATGTCGTTCAAGAGTGCATTCATCTGAGCGGTGAAGTACAGATAGCATTTTGAGATGGCCGCTTAAGTTAGCCTGTCCACTTAGGAGTGCAACCATGTTTTCCTCATAATCCTACCTCTTGCTCTTATTCCCCTCTTTAGCCATTCCATCTATTTCCCTTGTACAAAATGTGAATACGCAGCATACACTTTTTGCATCTACATTACAGTTAAGTCCATGAATTGGCGCAATGCAACTCGCCTAGTGGACAAAAAAAAGGGGGTCAGCAAAATGGATGAAATATAACTCATCTAGGCCGTGCAGACGCAATGCAATTTTTCTATGTAAGCCCCTTCATCTACAAAATGACGGCATAACTCCATGCAAATGCAATCGCAGGAGAAGGCCTAATTGCTTATGCGCGAAACACTATACTCACTCATTTGAGTCTTCCCTGAACCTCACTTGAGTCTTCCACGAACCTCTCTCCTCTTACCTCTGTAAGAATTCCCTTCCATACCATTTTATCTCCCGTCTCCCTTATTTCTGCACTTCTACATTGACAAGGTGACACTTAAGTAACCGTTGATGAACGCTATTGGTACTTTTACCCATCCGGTGTTTCGTATTCTTTGTCGACGTCTTTCAGGCAAGCCCTCTAAATGTCAACAAAGAGGGGCCATTGAAACACTGTGAAAATCGTGAATCAACCTAGGATGAAGATTCACAATTCAGGTGAAAGTTTGCGATAGAAATTCAGAAGACAGAACAAGGCAAAAGGGCGTGCAGCATCAAGTCTCCAAATTTCTTACAGATTCCAACCTTACCTACTTTGTTTTCTCTCTTTACGCTACATTACACAACATAGCGTAATGATGTTCGGCGTAACTCTGCTTAATGTAGCCCGATATCAGAAAGTAACTTACTTTGGCGAATTCGACAAGGTTTAAAGTCTAAGACTTATCGCACATCCCGCTATGTCTTTTTGTTCAAGGCTGAGTTTACGCTTCATTACGTAGAGTAGCGTAATGAGCTTCGAGGAAGTCAAAGTCAGAGTCCAAAGAAGCATGGCAGATTGATTTCTTCTTTTTTTGCAAATTGGTCACTTTACGCTTATTACGCTATGCAGCGTAAATAAGCGTAACTTATTGTAAAGTTGACCATTTTTACGCTCTATTACACGTTGCGGCGTAAATGAGCATAAAATAGCTTGATTCAACTACTTCTACGCTCTGCACGCTACATAGCGTAAAAGAGCGTAATATAGCCTAAAGTCAACTAAGGCAGTACTAGACACACACCTGCTATCCATACGCATAATATGCTCATCAGCGTATCGCAGCGTAATCGTGAGGTGGCTTCAACAAGAGTGGTTGATAGTGTACTTTGCCCTCTTTCCCAGAAGCGTGATGCGACATGACCAGTTTCAACATAAAGTTTTCCAAGTCAATGGGATTTTAAAAGTTCGAGACACATGTCATTAGGGCTGTGCCTTCTCCACGTACTACTGAACCTATAAATACTCTAATTGGCGAAGAAAGAAAGGGGATCACCTTTTTGGCAGAGACAGAAGACATTTTTGAGCATTGGCAGTAGGAGTGATCGTTAGCAACTTTGGAGCAAAGACTACCGAAGGCAAAAGGAGCAGATCAGAGATCAAGAGATCATCTGGTATGGTTAGCAAGGTTTATTGATCAGAAATAGTTGGTCGATAGACGTCCAGGCTTGACCTTCCTTACATTTCATCTCTGGCTTACGAGGTAGACCGAGCTTCATTCTGTGTTCCTTGTTGAATAGTTTTCTTGATGTTTTGTGTATGCTTCACACAAGATAAGCGGAGTTTGCTATTGGAACTTTGTATACAATATACTCAGTCTTCGAGTCAAAACATAGATCTTGGAATTGCACATCTTTCCTAAATCCGATCCTCCTTGTCGCGTTGACATTGTCGTTATTTCAATTTATTTACATAGTTTTCTACTCCTTTTACAATTCATTGGATCTATTTGCTTCATGGAATATCTATATAATACGTATATTATTGCAACATTCATTAATTTACTGGTTAAGTAAGTCCCTATTTGATCGACAAGACCGTTCAGGGCACCGTGGATTTGTTTTCTCCAGCACGGCCCTTGCATGAATCCGTGGTTAAGACTGTGTACATGGATCTTTGTTCGGTATTTTCCAGCGACCGACGTTTTCCATTGTTACACTATATGCTTAAAATTGTTAAAGTGTGGAACCTCAAAAGGGTGTTGGGATTTTGATTTTATAGGTTTTGGATCATGAATTTTGCTACAAAATTTGCTAATAGATTGGTTGCAAATTGCTACCATGTACAAGTGAGATGGGTTCCCAAATTTGGGGGGTTACTATGTATAGTATGTGCTAAATCCCCATGGCCATACCATTTACTATAAATAATAATGGGGATACACCTTCTATGCTGGAGGTAGATCTTCTTCACTAGGCCTTTAATCTTCTATGCTGAAGTGGTTAGTCAACCTTGAAGTCATTAGAATGTTAACATCTTGCTCATGTTGCTTCCACACTGGGGGTATGAAGTTTCCATTTTGAGGGTGGAGCCTCCACACTAGGGAAAAAATTACATGCTAAGAGGGAAAGGATTTCATGCTGTGCATGAAATCTCCACATTGAGGGTGAAGTTTCCATGTTGAGGGAAAAACCCCCACCCCTCCATGGGGGGTGGGGGGTGTTGTGGTGTACGTTAGATTTACCCTTTGTAGGCATTTTCAGCATAGAAAAGTGTATACAGCCCCATAAAACCCATCAAATTGCCATTTTTGACATCCTAAAAGGGATTTTCAATGCCCCCCCCCCTGCCCAAGACCAAATATAAACACTAGGTGACTTTTTTTCACTTGGGGGATTAGGCTTTAACCACTTACGATGCATTTTTCAATCCCAAAAGTGTAAAGTATGTGAGATTGCATTCCATGGTTTATAATCTTTAGATTTACAATGAAGTTTTGCTTCAAGTTTCATGGGGTGAAGGTTACATGGCAAAAAAATGGCTACAACATGCAAATTTTTGTGGTGTTTCACCTACCTCACCAAGACAGAGCCTTTGAAGTAGTACTTGATTTTCTCCATGAGAAAGAATAAGGTAAAAATCATGGTGGCATGGCTTCAGGAGTGGTTCCATCTACTTGCAAGTGGAGAGGATATTTACAAGCTAAAGGTAAAAATAGAAGAGAAGTGCAAGCTCTTCCATCAATTCATTAGTGAAACAAAATTTAGTAGGGTTCAAGCCTAAGGAGTCCACTTCATCAATTTATGTTCAAAACACAAGGTGATGGTGAGGATGATTATTATGAATGTCTTGCCATTAATCCATACTACCTATGTCCTTAGCCTAGCCCTTTGGGTGATGAAGGCACTAAAATATGGAGAGGAGGCCAACTAAGCATACCTACACATTAGGTACATGATGTATTATTACAATGATGGTGCACTTAAAATGTGTTTTCCATTCATGATTTTAGTGATTCTATGGAAGCTTGAAGTGATAGAGCCTCCAACCAACAAAAAAGTCAACTTCATAGTCCTAAAGAGGGACACCTTTATAAGATCCATGAAGATCTACATCAAGGTTGTCCCTTTCATCAAGGATTTTGATGATCTAGGTTTCATGTTGGCATCACAAGATAATGAGGTGGGGAATATCTAGGAAGAAATGAGGATCCAAATGTAAAATGTATGGTCTACCAAGCGAGAGATCCTATTCATCCTAAAGAGGATAAGCTATACCCTAATAGCATTAGATAAGAGAGTGGTAGATATTAACTGGAATGTGCATCCACAAATATGAGATGATGATGAAGGAATAGAGTCATCTCAATATAAGGAGGACATGTAAGTGAAGGAATGATCCTAGGTTTGATGCTTTGAATTATCTTAGTTTGTGTTAGCGCTTGTTAGGCCATTTTGTTGTATAAGAATAGGGTAAATTTCAAAAATGATTTTGGTTTCCATTATTATGATATATGTATAATCATTTTTGTAGTGGGCTTGGATATTGTGGCAGGTAACAGACATTTAATTTTTATTAATGTAGTGTTGAGTTCTTATTTATATTGTGACTACTATTTTGGAAGAGGAGGAAATTGAATTAAATGTTTTTGCTTTTGTTTTGAACACTATTTTTGGACATGAAAGTAAATTATAAAATTGTAATTTCTTTAGTGTCATTTTCACACTTATGCTTGGTAGTGGTTAGAATATTTTAAGGATTGTATTTCCCATGATATGAGGTTACTATTTATGGCTTGTTGATTGGTATTAGAGATAACTAATGTAGTATTCCTATTTTCATATTTCATCCATATGCATTAGATATATCTTTCATCTTTGTTGGCTAGGCACTCATTAAAGGCTACTAGGGAGCTATGGTGAATCCCTCAATTTTCTTTTATTTTTGATGAAATTAGTTTAAATTTTTATTTTTTTGCAATGTGACCTTATCAAAGTACACCAATTTTGTAGTAGTATAGAGATATTGATCTAGACTATAGTTATGATATGTATTGCAAAATCAAGAAGCAAAGACATATAATGACCACTATGCAGATTGATGACTCAAGATTACTCTAGTAGTAATATTGATTCACATTGATTCTTGCAATGTTAATTAATATGTTCATATAATAATTTTTTCTAAATTAATTTTTAATTCCTTCAACTATAAAAGGGACCTTCTAACTTAGAGAAAGGATAATAATTCATATCCGAAGAGAACCCAAGTCATTTTGAAGTAATTCCTAATTTTCCAAAGAATTATCAAAGGAGCTAGTTGAACCTTGTGGCAACTACTAACCATTTGAGTCCACTAGCAACCTATTAAGGTTGTTGCACTATGAAGACAACAAGGTAGAATCATAGATTTGATGATTTCTCCCTTGTGCTCCTTAAAAATTATGTTTTGTATTTAATGGTTTCAAAGTTAATTTAATCATTAAATTTCATTTTTGTACTTAATTTTAAATTTAGGGTGAGAATTTATAATTTAGCTTATTAGTGATAATCATAAGTATAGAATTTAATTGGAATTGAATTTAATTATTTATTTTTATTGAGGATTTCTTTGACTTTTAACCATTCCTCCATGGATATGACTTGTGGGTTGATCAAAAAAGAGATGGCATTGCTGTAACAAAGGTAATCTAGCAGTGAATGCTAGTTGGCTTGTTAGTTCCACTCAAATAGTAATTTTGTTTTTGTGATTTGCATATATATGTCATTCTACTCAAGATTAGTTTTAAAATGCTTTTGTTATCTTGCATGTGGAGTGATGGTACCAATTGTAAGTAGATTCACATTTTTTGATCTATTGTATCATCATAGATAAGGTAGGTTGAACTTTATTTTCTCTTGAAAATTTTATTTTTATTCCTTGTGAAAATTTTAGTGACATCTCTTAATTAAGGTAATAATATGATTTAAAATGAGGCTTGTAGTGAGATATCTCCATATTTTTAGGTCTATCAATGATTTTGTCCTTATTTTGCTTTTGTAAACTTCAAATATTTAATGTTCTAGAGTTTATATTGTTATACTATATTAGAGCTTCTTTTTTATATTAGAATTTTGAAGCTATTTCAACAACTAAACTTTTGCATATATTACTATATAACTATATAGGATTTTTAATTTATAATTTATGCTACCAGGGTTCCTAGATTTTAAGACTAAATTGAGCTAATTAATTATTAATAAAAAGCAAATTATTATTAGTACCTAGGATGAATGACAAGGTAGAACATGCATATTTTGAGAAATTTCTATACAACACCTAGAGGTATTCTGATAGATGTGACCATTATTTCTATGTCTTAATTAATTTTGAATTAATTAATTGCTTAGTAGCTAGAAATTTAGAAGTGTTTTGACATTATTAATTTATTCTAGCAGTTGGTCTTATCTTTATTATTTGAATGCGTGTCCTGTGAATTTGAGAATTTTTAGGAGCATGACTTTTGCTAGTTATATTAGTTTAAATGTTTCTTATTTTTAGTATTTTGGTTACAATGAGAAATTTATGCATCTATATTTTACTTTTAATATTTCCAGTGCTACATTGAGGACAAAGTAAAATCAATTAGGGACACCAATCTTATTACATTTTAAATTTGTGATTTTATTTTTTTTCACTTTTTTATTCATTTCATGCATTTAAGTTTGTTTTATTTTTTACGTTATGTTATGTAATTTTTATGTTATACTAATTTGTGTTATGAGTTCAACAACCTACTTCCCCTATGTATCATTGCAAAAGCACTTGTTTACAAGTGTAAGCTTCAATAGTAGTAGCACTTATGATTGTCCAATGGTAAGTACAAGAGACTGAGTAGCAATTCCTTCTTAGGAATCCTATGGAGCCCATAGAGTTGAACTGGAGGAAGGAGAATTTCCCTATAGTGCCTATTCGAGGACCTAGTGAAACACCATGAAAATTTGCATGTTATGATCAATTTTCATCCTGTAGCCTTTACCCCATGAAACCAAGGTAAAAATTTGTTGTAAATGTGAAGATTGTAATTCACGGTTGCCAATCTCACATATTTCATACTTTTGGTGCTGAAAAATGCCTCATAAGTGGTCAAAGCCTCATTTCCCAAGTGAGAAAAGTTACCTAGTGTCTATATTTGGGATTTGGAGGAGGGGGATTAAAAATGCCTTTTGAAATGCCAAAATTGGTAATTTGATGGATTTTATGGGGTGTATACACTTTTCTACATTGGAAATACTTGCTCGAGGGGTAAATCTCACCTACCCTGAACGTGGATGGGTGGGGGCTTACTCCTTAGCATGGAAACTTCCCCCCTTACCCCAAGCATGGATGCTCAACCCCTAACATAGAAATTGCATGTCCCTAGTCTGGAAGCAACATTAGCAAGATTTCAACACTCCACTGGCTTCAAGGTTGACCAACCACTTCAACGTGGAAGATTGAAGGCTTAGCATAGAAGATCTGCCTCAAGTGTAGAAGGTGTGCCCCCATTACTATTTATAGTAAACGAAATGTTCATGGGGGTTTAGCACTTATTATACATAGTAACCCTCCAAATTTGGGTGATCATCTCACCTATACGTGGTAGAAATTTGCAACAATTTGCAACCAATCTAGCAACCAATTTGTTGCAAAAATTATGGTCCAAAACCTATAAAATCAAAACTCCAACACCCTTTTGAGGTTTCACACTTTGGCATTTTTAAGCACATAGCAATTTTGGATTCCAAGAGCTATTGCACACTTGCAAAATGTAGCTTCTTTGAGCCTCTTAGAGTGGAACCTCTGTAGCCTTGTTACCCCCTAAGACTTGTGGGTTTTTGGTTTTAATACTACATTTCTAGGATTCCCAACACCCAATGTGACCAATTTGCATATCTATAGTTTGGAGCTGAGGAGGTTTGAAAGCATCAGAAGTGGTTTAGCACCTAAATCATGGAGCATATTGCATTGACTTCAATGGGCTTTAAATTTCTACCCTAGTGAACCCTCCCTTTTCTCTCTCATGGGAAATTATTGTACACATCTCTAGAACTCATTCTTTATTATTTTAAATAATTTAATAAAGTTTCATTTTGGTTACAATTTGCATTTTATTTCCACTTTCCAAGTTTGTAATTTTTGGATTTTATTTGCTCAATCCCCCATATTGCATTTTGTAAGTCCCTAGGTGATTTGTTAAACCATCTAGGGTACCTTGAATCTCATCTTTTGGAGGCCCTGGGGATTCAGGGTTGAGGCTTCTATGTTAGATCTTTTGATTTTCTAATGATTGAATTTTCTGGTTACAATAGTTTTTTGGTGCTAAAAGGAACACCTCCACCCAATTTCTTCATCAATAATCTATCTCCCTCATTACCAATGCTGCCATTTGAAAATGTTTCTTTGATGTTTGTAGTAGAAACCTTGGAAACCAACATTGCTCCTTTGCCCCCTATGATAGAAACTTCAACATGGAAGATTTAGGTGGTTGGGTGTTGAATTTTTCACAACACTTATTTTGAATTTCAAAACCCAAGGCTAGCATTGATACCATCCTCCAATTTGCCTTTTTCTACCAATTATTTCTTTAGTTTTTCAACATTGGTAATGCAACTCTTCTAGAATTCATCAAACTTTTGCAAGCTAGGTGAACCCCCATCCTTCCTAGCCAAGGAAATTAGCAACCTACCAAAACTTGGTTTTAGTAGAAAACACCAAATTTCCACTTTGGGTTTTAGCTTTCCCCCTCCACCAATGTTGGAATAGGAAGGTGTGAAATTTCACCATCTCACCCTCTTCTTTTCCCCTTACCATACCTAGCGTAGAGGTAACTAGGAGGACAACGTGGATGAGACTTGATACCAACATTCCTAGGTTTCTATTTTTGATAAAAGGAGATACACCCTTACCCCCACTTACTATTTATAGTAAGTACCTCATTTTAGCCTTTTTTTTCTTCTTTGAAACCTTTTTAGATTCCACTTGTTGGAATTTGATCCTATATTTAACTTTTATAGTCAGTCTCAAGCCATTTTTAACATAATAGCCATGTATTTCTTACAATTGACCAAATTGACTTTCACCCTCACTGACGAAGGGTCTAGGCAATAAGCCATGAGGATCTACGATCCCAAGGACCTTGCTATCATTGAGTGTAGGCAATCTTTAAGGGTTAGGGGAAAAGTCCTAACTTTGTAGTCATAAATGAAGATTGTTATAACTACATTTATGCCAAAATGTAGGTTGGCATGCTAATTTCATGTGTGGAAATTGAAGCCAAAATGAAGTTTGAGCTCATACATTAAAATAGGAAGGAATATATTCCTTCTCCATATGACCAAATACCCCAAAATGATATCTATGCTAGTCATAGTCATGTATCAAACCTAGTTGATGCCACAACCAACAACTTATAATCCATCAATGCCTTTTGCCACACAACCTTGATCTATGTAGTGATTTGCAAAGGTTGTCACCACCATAAAGCCACTAACCACCCATGTGGAGCCCATCATGGGACCCCAAGTAACTTAAGGGTTACATACCCTATTTGTCCAATTTGTGCCTCATATACCGACACAAACATCTTTTTCCTTGTTTGTCCCACAAACTACAACCATGATGCAACCTATCCCTTTTGTCTTGCAACCAATAATAAGGCCATAAGCCTCACAACATATTCCTCAATCCTTTTACCAAACCTTGTAGTCAGCAAGGGCACCATAGGTCTTGGAGCGGGCCTTATAAATGATCCTAGTGCTAACAAAGATATTGAAGAGGCTCAAAGCCTACACTTCACAAAGTGTCAAGATCATGGACTTCTACTAAGATGATCCCATCAATCCTATGGTTTCACTCTTGAAACTTCTTCCTAGTGTTTTTATTTCTTAATTTAGAAAGTATAACAGAGAAGTTGATTCCAATGCTCAGCTTATTACCTTTTTCTTTGAGTGCTTTTTTTTGTAACCTTGACCACACACTATCATGAAGATTTTTCCTATGTCCTTGACTAGGAAAGCACTTGAATGGTACCATGTCTTACCTAGAGGATTACTATCCTCTCTTGAGGACATGCTAGTATAATTCATTGACTACTTCAAGTATACCTTGAAGCTCAATACTATGCTTGACCAACTCATGAATGTTAAGGAGGGACCCCTTGAATTGATGTAGAAGTTCATCCAACGATGGAATGATCTTCTTAATGGGGTTTTGACCTGCCTACAGATGCTTCCCATGTGGCGAGCTATGTTACGCATGTCATGGAACTTGCACTATGAAGTAGCCAAGCTAGTTGAGGCACTCACTTCGCGACAACATAGAATTTGCTACTGTGGCAAGATGTACTTTTGGCCGCACGCTGTAAGTACAACGGAGAGCGAAATAGCCATGATGCAAAGCGAGGGTAAAGGTCTTGCTTGCTGTAGAGATTATTGAAGCTCTTGGACATCTGTGCTAGTGCACGGTGTCCAAAGTAGGAAGGCTAGCAGTGGCCTTGGAAGCACCATCATGGTGGAGCTGGCATCGAAGGTGTCGGGATCTACTATGAGTGCAAATGCTCTAGAATCCCTACCAAAGGCATGCGTTCTCTGTTCAGCTATGGGATCAACTACCACATAGCTAAACATCATGCAAGCCCAGGTGTCGGCAGGGAGCTGGAGGGTAACAATATTATGGCTAGGCCACAATACTGTTGGAACCCCAACAAAGGGCATTGGCCAAGGAACTACCGTCAGGGCGGTGGGCTATGACGACAGTAGGTCCAAAGGGCCAATGTGATGTCATACGACATCTTTGGAGCGTCAACACGATGCCAAGGGTGATGACATCATGTACGTTCTAGATTGTGTTCCCACTACGTTGTGAACTATGTTCTAGAGCTGCGACGTCCCACTCCCATGTTGGCATTATGCATGCTCGTTTGATGTGTACTTGGCGCAGATGCATGCTAGGGACATGATACAAATCTAGTTTAAGCTCCTGGTAGACCATGTGCTGGGTTAGGATCCCAGTAGACTACTATGTTGGTTTAAATTCCCAGAAGACTGTACATGCTAGTTTAACATCGTATCGGTCTAGCTATGTCAATTTTACATCGTAGCGGATGGTCACCACCAGTTTAACATCATAGCGAATGCTGCTTGTCATTGCCAGTTTAACATCATAGTGGACACTTCTTGTTGCTATCATGCTTCAGATGTAGTACAGCTTGAGGTACGAGTGATTCACCGGGTTGGCAAACTAGTTGCCATCCATGTCCACCAGCTTGAAGGCTCCATTCCTAAAGGCTTTAGTGATCATGTAAGGGCCTTCCTAGTTGGCTGAGAATTTGCTTACATTCTCATAGATAGCCTTAAGAACAAGTTCTCCCTTCTGTACTAGCCATTGATGGAGGTCTACATGGTGCTTTTGCTGTTGCTTGCTCTAGTAGTGCTCTATGTGGCTCAGCGTCTACGTGTGTTCCTCCTCTATTGAGTAGAGATCGATGATCCACAACTCATTGTTCTGGGCTTCGATCACAACATTTGAGAGGATCATCCAAAGTGATCGTACCTGCAACTCAAGAGGAAACACAACTTTAGATCCATAAATGAGACTATAAGGGGTCTTACTTATCGTAGTTCTGCACATCGTCCTATAGGCCCACAGAACATAGAGGATCTACTCGTGCCACCACCTCTTGCTATTGCTAAGCATCCACTTCAGCAAGCTGATGATGGACTTATTTGTAGCCTCTTCCTATCCATTTTCCTACAGGTAATATAGGGAGGAGAATGATTGCCTAATGCCTAGATTACTTCAGAAGGTTCTGGTTTCTATACTATTGAATTGTGGCCCATTGTCAGTTACAATAGTCATTGGAAGTCCAAACCTTATCACGATATTATCCAGGATGAAGTGGCAGATCTGTTGAGATGTCATCTTCCTCAGGGGAATGGCTTCCATCCACTTAGTAAAATACTTAGTGGCAGTGATAATGAAGCTATGCCCTGCAGAGGACTTAGGCATGATAGGTCCTATGAGGTCTAGTCCCCATCGTTAGAAAGGCCATGTGATTTACGTTGGGTGTAGGTCTGTAGGTGAGATGTGTATGAGATTTTTGTATCTCTAGCACATGTCACATGTCTTGACTTTTGACAAGCAGTCACACTCCATGTGGGGCCAATAGTACCCTAGGCATCTAATTGTTGCAGCCATAGCCCTAGGTGCTATGTGTCCACCACACAGTCCCTCATGTACTTCATTAACTAACCTCTACGCTTACTCTCCACCCACACATGCCAGCAATATCCCATCATAGGAGCATCAACACAAGGCATCATTTCCCATGAGCATATATTGCTGGGCACGCTTACAGATTGCATCTCTCTAGGTAGATGTCAATTCGCGTGGGGGTTCACCGTGTTGTAGGTAGGCTTTAATGTTAGTGTACCACTCCTGGGTATTCGTAACACTGATTGAGGCCTCGTGTCCCACCTAAGTGATAGGCTTAGTACATTCGATAATCGAAGTTGGTAGACTTGCAAACAAGTGTGGTGGAATGTTTAGTGCAAGGGTGGCTAAGGCATCTGCCATGGTGTTCTTGTTGCATGGCACGTGTTGCATATCTATGGTTGCAAATTGCTTGAGCAAGCTTTTTGCTAGATCGTAGTAGGGTTGCAGGTGCGTAGCTTTGCAGCCATAGACCTTGGTGGTCTAATTCACAACTAGTTGTGAATCCCCGCTAACTGCCAGGTGTTGTATGCGTAGTGTATGGGTAGCTGAGAGGCCTCTGAGTAGCCCCTCATACTCTGCCATATTGTTGGTGCAAGGGAATGTAAAATGATAAGCAAACGGGTGCATTTCCCCAGAGGGAAATGTAATAACAGCAGCTGCACTACCTCCTCGCGTAGTTGAGGTGCCATCAAAGTGTAAAGTAGCTTCCAAGTGTGATGGGATGAGGTTGATAGTGCCAACATGCTCGTCTAGGAATTTGGGATCTATGGTTGCATGGTGGTTGACATGTGAGGCTATAAGTTGCATTGCTATGGCCTGATCCTTAGTCGACAACTGGCTCCCATAGTGTAGGTCGAATTTTGTAGTTATTTCTTTCCATTGGGCTATCCTGCTACTTTCATATAGGTTATCAGTGATAGCCCAGAGTATGTTATTTTTGCAAATGATGTTGAATACACTACAAAATAGATAATGCCTCCACTTTTTTAATGTAAACACTAAGGCAAGGCAATGCCTCTCTACTTTGTTGTATTTCACTTCATGCACTATTAATGCATGACTCAAATAATACACTAGTATCTCAGATTTGTCATCTCGTTTCTGACATAGCAGTGCTGTGATAGATGTGTAGATGAAGAAAGGCTTATCTCTCTATGGCAGGTGCACAATTGGGAGGTGGAAAGGTAGATGAAGAAAGGCTTATCTCTCTATGGTAGGTGCACAATTGGGAGGTGCAAAAGCTCTTTCTTCAAGTCATCGAAGGCTTGTTGACACTAGGTTGTCCATTCGAAGTTAACCCCTTTCTTTATAATATGTTGCATGGGATGTAACTTGTCAGTCAACTTGGCTCTGAACCTTCCAATGAATTGTACCCTACCTTGCAACCCATGTAACTCCTTAAGGTTTGTAGGAGGTTCTAGGGTGACGATGGCCATGACTTTGTCAAGGTCCACCCATATTCTAGCCTTCGATACTATGAATCCTAACATGTGTCCAATTTTTACTCCAAAGACACATTTCTTAGGATTAAGGCACAGATCATGCATTTGGCAACACTTAAGGACTACCCCTAAATCAAGTGGGTGATCAGCTACCTCCTTGGACTTGACTGCTATATCATCCACGTAGTCGTTTAACATTTCTAGGATGTAGTCACTGAAGATGTAAGTCATGGCTCGTTGGTAGGTTGCCTCATTGTTCTTTAGCCCAAAAGGCATCATGGTGTAATAAAAGGTTCCTCATGGGGTCAGGAAGGTTGTTGTTTGCTGATGCTCCAGGTTGATGTGAATTTGGTTGTAGTTAGAGAAGCCATCCATGAAGGATAACAGAGCATGGCTAGCTATAGTGTCGATGAGTTGATTGATGCTTGGAAGTGGGAAATCATATTTGATCATTGCTTTGATCAAATCTCAGAAGTCTATACAGATTCGTATTCCTTCGATTTTCTTGGAAACTACGACGATGTTGGACACCCATTTCAACTAATCAACTACGTGGATGAAACCAGCTTGGTATAGCTTGGTGATTTCATCCCTTACGGCTAATACAATTTCTGGTTTAATCTTACGAGCCTTATGCTTGACTGCCTTCATGCATGGGTTTAGAACAATGTTGTGTTGTATCAGCCTCAGATCTAAACTCGACATGTCACTGTATGACCATGCGAAGACTTTGAGGTTACCTTGCATAATTTTGGCTACGTTTTCATGCATCTGCACGTCTAGGAGGGAGCTAATTTTTAATTTTTTTACTTCCCCCTTAGACGTGGTCATAGGCATCTTGACGAGAGGATCCTCAGTTACATCCCTGGCCTCTAAATCTAGGGTTTGGACAAGATGCTCAGGCCAATCTGGGGATGTTTCTAAGGACACTATAGTGTTAGTTGTGGTCGACCCCTAGTCGATTAGGTCTATGTTCAATTATCTTGCAAGCTTGTCATGTGGACCTGCTAAAGCTAAAGGCGTGGAGAGGTCGTGATGGATTTCCATTTTTTTGCTCAACTTGTCAAAATAAGATGAAAGCCTGGTTAAGAGGCACCTGTTGGTAGTAGTTGTGTATAACAAAAACTTGCAAGGCAATGACGAGATGTAACTAGCGAAGCATGACATAAAGATTAAAATTTTGCCATTTTAAAGTCATGGCAGACCGCTAAGGTATGGAGATGCCAAACTGATAAAAGAAAAAATGTAAAACTATCAATATGAGAATGTGAAATTGCTAAAAAGAAAATGTAAAACTACTAATGCGAAAACGTGAGATTGCTAGTTTAGCATCATTGTGGACAGTGAACATTTAACAGATCGAAATTGCTAGTTTAGGGTCTTTTCGGATTGTTAAAGTCACTGCTACACTAGAATTGCTAGTTTAAGGTCTTTTGGACTGGTAACTAAAATGGAACGCTATGCCAAAAATGCTAGTTTAAGGTCTTTTCGGACTGTGAAAGTTACAACTGCACTGGTGTTTCTAGTTTAAGGTCTTTTCGAACTGATAAAAGCGTCACTATGCTACGATTATTAGTTTAAGGTCTTTCTAGACTGGTATAATCGAAAATATATTTTTTCATTTTTCAGAAAAGCAAGCAAATAGCTTGGAGCATGTCAAGGTTTTAATGCCAATAGTGCTATGATGTTGTATGGCACACTCTACATTAAACGAAGAGAGAGAGTAGCAAGTTTCCCTTTGTCACCATTACAGCCATAAATAGGGATTAAACACTGGTAAGCTTGTCATTCTCACCATAAGAGTGCAGAGCCCATATTCAGAGCACAAAGTGATTTAGGCACATAGAGCGATTGTGCTAATAGCAAGTAAGATGGTTTTTTTTGCATCACGACAAGGAAAAGTCTGCAAGCAGGATGATGGCTCCAAAGAAGGAATGTACCCACTTGGTGCTTGCAAAGGTTGAGGAGGTGAAGAAAACCCTAGGACACGTGACACAAGCATGCATCATGGCACGGGAGGACATGTCGTTGACCCAGTAGGCTACCATGATCCTTCTGCTTTTTCATAATTCTGTTATCATTTTTTTTATTTTCTGCTTTCGTTTGGTATCCTAGTCTTAGTCATCTGTGTTTTCTGTCATCATGTTGTTTTGGCCTCTCCATCACCGCTGTTGCCATTTCAGTCATAGCAAATGCATAAATGCTATGCTATCATTGCATGTAAGGTCACTTAAATCTCCATCGATGCGGTTGTCATAACCACATGGGTTTGGACAGTTTAAGTTACTTGGCCTTCGAATGGCATAGTGTAGGACCCTTAGGAGGGTTGCGCCATGTGTGATGTTACAGTGTAACACGTGTTCTATCGGGGCGTATTGTTAATTGCCTTGTTAGGGTTAATTGCTCTATTGCTACACTAAGCTATTTTTGCTGCACTATCACTTTTACATCCTTGCTACGTTATGTGTGGGAAGAGGGTTATGCTACGCTATATGCATGGACTGCTAAGTATTGCTATGTTGCATGCGCATTACACTTAGAAATGATGCTAGCACTTGCTCATCGTGTTGTGCAGGATGCAGCTAAGGCTGATTCTGATTGTCTTAGAAATTGTAGGGGTCTTGTGTCACACAAGAAAACTTGTGGCCAATGCTCATCCTTCCCATATACGTGTGGGAGAGTAGGGGATCTGGTTTAGGGAAGGAGCACAGGAGTTCCTACAATACCTCCTTGAACACTTCAATGTGATCGTTTGGTCATACCTAGAGGAGGAAGAGGCGACCATCATAACAGAAGCCATATTACCTGGGGCAAGCCAGGGCATGCTGAGGTTTTCGATGGATGGGGCAATCATGAGTAGGCAGGGAGAAGGGTCTAGTTAATTACCAACAGGGTTAAGACGTTTGGCTTAGATCTGGGGCATGCCTGAGTACAGCCGCTACCATCCTTACAACACATTATTTATTACATGTTATATGGCAACATGTTTCCAAAACCCACTAGGAACTGTCTACTATGCTGGCGGGTGAGTTTTGCAGCCTTGTTCCGCTATGTTATGCAACACTTGCCATGTTGACCAAATGCTAACAGTATGTTTTTTTTTGTTACCAAGTTCTACATCAACAAGGAAGGGGTTCACGATAGAATGGGTCTGCTGGCTACAACACAGATAGCCCTGTAGGAGTTTTCTTCTGTTGAGAACCTATGCGTGGGTGTGATTGGTCAATGCAGAGGTGAATACCACACCTACCCATACCTATACCCCATTCTCTATGGTCAATGCAACAAGTCTGGTTGTCTAGATGAGGGTTGGGTAGAACCCTTCAAACTAATCATAGTTGATCAAGTTCTAGTTAGTCTTTTGTCATTTGCATTACCATATAGACCTAGTAGGCCAAACAACAAGTGTTTCATGCTTACATGTCTTTGCAATCTTTTGATTTTCTGCATTTTTATGCTAAAAGTTTTTTTTGTGAAAATTGTTATAGGGGTGAAAAAGCCCCAGGAGGTGGCAGTGGTAACCACCGAGACATAGGAGGCAAACATCTACTTCAAGTACAGATAAGTAGATACGAGCCAACACTGGATAAACAGTGCAGCTTCAAACTCCTTGGCCCAGAATATCCAAAAGGCTGGGCTTATGTATCTATTCCTGGCCCCAAATTCGAGTGTTCTTGCCATTGAGATGCTCTCCCTAATCAACTCCTTTTCCGACAAGGTAGGTCGCTTCCGTACACACATACAAGACATACTAGTGATCACTAAAATCAATGACCAGCTATTTGCGGACCTGTTCGGTGTCCTTGCCGATGGCGTTCTTATAGGGTTGAAGGGCAAGAAGGAGTTAACCCTTTAGATGAAGGACATTCAGGAGTGGTTAGGGATTGCCAAGAGTGGAAGGGGCTTTCCATGGAGAAGCTCAAAGAAGGACCTGCCAAGGAGATTTACCCTATCTTCCGTGCTCATGCATTCCCCTAGCTACTTTCCCAAGAAAAGGTCCTGAGGATCAAGCAGGCCTGCATAATGGATGAGGTCATGGAAGAGGGGGCCCACTACAACTAAGCCAAGTTTCTATGTAAAGGCTTACAAACCAAAATCTTGGGGCTCCATAAGAAATCGGAGTCCCATTCTAATATACATTATGCCTTTTACATAGCCTATCTAAAGCATTTTGCGGAGTTTCTGGTGGTTCAAGAGAATGGAGCTTGGGTCATGCGAAATTGCAACCATATTTCTAGACTATGGATCTACCAGATCCTCTAGGCCATCCGAGCCTAAGATCCCCCAGAAATAATTGGGGAGTCGTTTTCCGTGATGACTAAGGATCGAGTGGCCCGTAACTTTTGTGGCCAAGATAGAGTAGGAGAGACACCCCCTACTATAGCCGGTAGCGTGTCATGGGGGGAATGGCTCATAGCTGAGACTGCGGCCAAAACATTGTAGTGGAAGAGGCCTCCTATAGCTAAGAAAACTATTTGCAAGGAGGAAGAGGAGAGGCAGCGGTTGTGGCTTAAGCTGCTGAGGATGCAACTTGCCATTGGTAAATACTTTTGTTTAATTCCTACCTTGTTATTGTCTGCCCCGCTATGCTACACTAGGCGATGTAGTGTAGCGTAGCACCTGCTTTAGGATAACTTGTTTTGGACTCATAAAAACATGTTTCTTTACTGGCAAAGGAAGAAGAAGAAGAAGGTGACAAAGAGGTGTCAGCCTCTAAGATGGGGGTGACAAATAAAGACTCGGAGGCCCTAGTCTGAGAAGAAAGGACCCCGGTCAAGAAGGGAAGAATCCCTGTTGCTAAGGTGGGGGCTCTTGTTATTAGGGAGAATTCTCCTACTAATGAAGAGGAGTCTCCCTTGAATAAAAAAGACACTGGTCTCCTAAAAGGAAAGGCACCAATGCATGAAGGATAGGTCCATACAAGCTTGGCAGGGACTTCTACCAAGGCTGTCTCCCTCATTTTACATTAGCAGGAATGTGGACCACAATTAAACGTTGGTGAGTTTGACAATATGCCTACCTTGTCACAACCCATTTCGGCCATTGCTGACACGTTTAGTTATGTTACATGCATCACTGTTGATGCTGCAGGACCTCCTCCGACTCGTGTGGAATCATGGGCCGAGATCCCTAATAAGTTTACATTCATGTAGGGAATCATCAATGACATGATCAGCTGCCTTCAGAAGGTGGACCTTGATATGTGGGTAAGTAGTGGTAATAAGTGCTCTCATGTTGCTACGCTAGAGTTTTAGACATTTTTAACTTTGCTACGCTAATGCGATTTCTACGCTAATGCGATTGCTACGCTCTTTATGTCATGGCAGCCTCTCGGCTCAAATGGGACATGACACGGCCTTTGAAAGTTTGTGCCATGCCTACATTCCCACCCGAAGTGATTAAGGTGTCTCTTCACGCATACGACGAGGCTTGCAAATGCACTTTGCACTTGGCACACTCCTTGTGGGAGTGTAAGCACGTCAACGAGGACCTGTGGAAATGGGTCCAAAAAGCTGAGCAAAGGGAGGCTGACCTGAGCGTCGAGGTGGAGGATCTCAGGTCAAGGAACGAATTTCTCATAGCCCGTGATACTAATAATGAGGACTAGTGCATGGCTGTGATAGATTATGCCAGATTTTGGACAGTTGCATGTCAGAACATCGAAGCCACCTGCAAAATAATAGAACATCGGATGCAAATGGACTTGTTAGCCTAGAAGTGTCAGGATATGAAAGATTTGAGCACCAAGGTTTATGAATGGGGGCAGTCCCAGAAAAAGCACAAACATATTTATAAACTGGAAAATTCCACCCATCGTAGATTGTATAGGGATGCTACTATAGAGGTGTTTACGTATAAAGCATTTGTAAATGCCATTGATGCTTCTGAGGCCTATGCCAAGTTCAAAGAGCAGGTGAAGGTTATGGCATCTCCTAACTAGAAAATGGACCTTCCCACAGGAGAGATCAAAATCGTCTCCTTTTCTCCGGGACCACCAAGGTGGACAACCATCGAAAGGGAGAGAGCTATTGTAGATGTTGAACCAAGAAATAGGCGTTGGGTGGACATCACGGCAAAGGAGGTTTGGCATCGCCTCGAGCTCGGCTTAGACTGGATACCCTTCAAGATGGACATAGGTCCTTCTCATGTTAGTTTCTTTCTACTGTATTAATGCTTATGCTCTATTGTAGCTTGCATGCGTTGCTTTATCTGACCACTTCATTCCTATGACGCAGGCTCTAGATGAGGGTGCAAGGCCCATGGAGGAAAGGAATGAAGAATCGATAGAGGATAATGTAGGGGAAGGTGATGCAAAAGGAAATGATGTAGAAACGAATGGTGAAGATGATGCGAACAGGAACAACCCATGACAGCATGGGATTTTTTTTCTTGGAATTTTTAATTTTTGTAACAAATTTTGCAAACATTGTCCAAAAGGAAAAATTTTTGAATAAAGAAGATAATTTTGGAAAAGAAATTGATTCTACATTAACTTGTTCATTGTCTACATGCTATTTTTTGTGTAAAATTTTCATGCTTTCATGTGCTAGTTTTAGGCTATTTCAGGCTATTGCTAGTTTTAGGCCTTTTGGGCCATTGCTAGTTTTAGGTCGTTTCGGGCCATTGCGTAGCATGCCAAAGAGGTGATATGTTAACAACTTGAAAAATGGATAACTGGTAACTTATGTAGACAGATGGATTGTAAACAACGAAAGATGGTAATATGCAAAGGATGGCAACTAGGCAGGAAGTAGTGGTGTTGCTACGCTATGCATAGTTGCTTCTTAAACCATCATGGATTGAGCGGAGCGTAAGGCCAAGGCACTTTGCTAGGGCCTTCATTTTCATTGTTGTGCCCCACTTGGAAGGGCAACTCAACCCATGCACTTTCATTTTGGAGACTGATATGCTAGGCCGATTTTCCTGCAGGGTGGTTAATGTGTGCGTAAGCAGGCACTTCATTTTCAAAGGTTATGACCTCTGAGCCCTACTCCATGTCTATGTGTATTAATTGCTTGCGTTGCTATTTCATCACCATGGATCACCACCTCCATGCTTGCATATGGTAGATGGATCTCCTAGTGTATGGGTGAGGAGACGACCCTAGGTTGTGCTAACCATAATCTCCCCAAGATCAAGTTAAACCTGGGTATTTCCTCAACCACATTGAACATCGCATTTGTGGGGAACTGGTCCCCTACCACGAAGTCTATGTGGACTGTGCCCTTCACCAAGACGTGTGCCTCATTGAACGACCTCAGGCATGATGTCATTATGGGTTTAATCTGGTCGACCAAGCCTAATTTGTCCATAATAGGGAAGGGGATGATATTCATGGCAGTCCCATCGTCAACATGTACCCTTCGGATCCGATGTTTGCCAACCCGAATTATGATGAAAAGGGGGGTTGTAGTCACCTGACCTCTTTTGAGATCTTCCCTAATGGAGTCATCGTAGAAATTTATTTTTGATGGTTCTAGCTCTGCAAGTGCAGAAGGGAGCATGACCAAGTAGATCACTTCCTCTTCTACTGGCATGTCTTCGTTGACTGGAATCGCTATCAACATGCGGATCAGAGCCTCACGGTATGGGATGTACATCATGATTAGGTTGTACAAGCTCACTGTAGTGTTTTTTTCTTTAGAGCTTATTTCACCTGATCGAGGGCATCCAAGAGGTCCTAACAGTCCCCTGTTTAATGCTTTTCTCCTCTTCTATTTGTTCCATAAGACAAATTTTCTGAGGAGGGGCGACTTCAGATCTAATTTTAGACCCTTTTTGCCAGGGCGACAAGGACTATGCAGTTATAGAAACATTCATCTTTGGTAATGAGGGCATAGACGTAGGGGGTGGAGACATAGGCTTGGAAGTACCAGGGGCAGTACTTTCTCATGACATCTCACTTGCGAAATGCACTTCCCATTTTTTAGGACGAGAAGGTTGTTCAGCTATCTTGTGCGAGGCGGGGGTTGTCGAATGAATCGACACCATGATGATAAATGGAGCTAATGGTGTTAATGGGCAGAGTTGTATGGCTTTGCTAATAGGTGGCATGGAGAGGGATGCTCGAGGAGGGACTCTTAGAACGAATGGTTGTTGCGAGCTTCGGCCAGCCATTGGTGGTGTTGGTGCACTACGCTGAGGCACATGAACCACAAATGGCTGCTGGGGTGGCCTAGGATCACTCTCAATACCGATGGCATTGATGATGTAATTGGCATTGTTGGCATTGAGGGGGTTTGTGTAGACATGCATAGATTGGTTCTCAGGGCGTACTGGGTTACTTTCATCCAATACTAGTTTTCCCTAATCGATCAATCTCTGGATATCATCCTGCAATGCCATATAGTAATTTATGTTGTGACCACACTATTGGTGATAGTCATAAAACCTATCAAGTTTGAAACCCTTAGGAACTGGGGGCTCATTGGGCAGGCCCAAGGAGGGATTCCTAAGGAGCTCACAGTAGCATTGATGTCTCCTGATTCCTTCTTCTGACATCTGCTTATGTTGGATGTGCCCTACTACCAATAGCTGATTTAGAAGTTCTAAAGTCTTGAGAGGAAGTGGGGTGTATTTTGAATGATCTTTATGCTCAGAGTTTGGCTTGGGTTGTGTAGATGTCTCAGGTGTGGGTACTGGAGGGTTTGGTACATTGCTCTACTTGGGCATGGGGTTAGCTGCGGGTATGGTCAATTTCTTGTTATTCTTGTTACCATTGTTACTAGGTTTGGGCTTGGCCTTAGTCACCATAGCGACCACTGTGGTTGTTGGGTCCTTACCCTTGTCCTTCTTTGTGAAGGTTTTTTTGTAGACAATGTGGGTCGGGTCTTTGCTTGCCTTGGCTGCATCTTGTATACTCTTAGTCTAAGCAAAGGATTGACTAAGAGTGCGAGGGATGAGGTAGTATAGTTTAGACTTGATAAAGTCATTCACTGCACCCTTATAGATGGCCAGTAAGTGGGCCTCCATGATGGGCTTGCGGATTTCATTAAGGGTTGCACTCCATCGTTGGATGAACTTCTGGACTGGTTCCAGAGGATCCTACTTCATGCTCATCAACTGGTCTAGCGTGGTTTCTAGCTTCAAGTTATACTTGAAGTGCATCACGAAGTGGGTCAAAAGCTCTTCTAGAGTTAAAATAGATGAGCATGGTAGCACACAGTACCAATCTAAGGCTCTCCCGACTAGGGACATAGCAAATACACAGATAATTGTGTGCAGCCATTGTTGCAATAGAAGGGATTCAAACCTAAAGGTAATAAGATATGCATTCGGATTTCCCTCCCCATTGTACTTTGTGAAGTGGGGGAGAGACATCCCTAGGGGTAACATCAGAGCAGGGATTGCAAGGCTAATGGGATCATCCTAGTAAAAGTCTATGACTTGTACCATGTTAGATCCAATAGCCTTGAGGCATTTTGTTTCCTCAGTGAGGGTCTGGATGAGTTGGAATGCTTATTCCAGACCTTGCGACATTGTGGATGGTTGGGAAACTGTTGAGGTAGTTTCCATCTGTGGAATGGCGGGGGTGGTGGTGTGACCCATTGACGGTACCATTGGGATAGGCCCAGCGAACGATGCTATTTGCACTATCCACCACCTAGCAAGTGGTGCTGTTGGAGCAGCAATCGTAGGTTGGGCTTTCGAATAGACCACTTATGTCACCAACAGAATAGACCAGAGCCCCATGTTGGGTTGTATCATTTGCAAGATTTGGTAGGTCTGGGGGCAAACATAATGAGACATCTGTGATGGTTGTGGGATAGGTGAAGAAGTGAATGGGATCCACCATGTGGATGGGCTTGGGCCCGCCACAGTGGGTGGAACGGATGTGAACGTAGGAATTAAAATCGACGTTGCATATGACTGTGAAGTAGGTACAGTATGAACATGTGGCAGGGTAGTTGTGATTGGTGTGTGATGTGCTATAGAAATGGACTGATGAACAGTTTGGGAAGGCATAGTTTTTGTAAATGAGACAAGGAAATAAGGGTGTTGATACATAGGGAAGGTGACATGGCTACCCATTACGATTGTAGTTGTAGGCTGTGGGAGCGTAGGCATGATCACAAAGGGAGTGGTGACAGACAACAGATTGGCCCAGAAGGACTGGGTAGGAGGGACAGGAACAGGGCTGGTTTGACCTCCCTCATTAGATTAGTAATTGAGTTTCTCCTATCCATCCTAGAAGGCGTCATCCTAGTTAGATGCTATGTCCTATTGCTCCCTAAGTTTGGCCAACTAGATTAGCTGGTCTAAAAGCCTTTGGTTTGTTTGTGTCAAAGGTATGGAAGCATTGGAAGTGGGAAAAAATTCCTTCCTATTGCAGTATGTGAACTCGAAGCTACTTTTTCCTTCGAACTCATGTACATCCAAAGGCAGGTTTGCTTGAACCTTTGCATAGAGGAAGTTATAGCAATCATGTTGTTGGGTCAAGCCCTCAGGCCCCCGATTTTGGATCCTGAGGGATCAACGTGTTTCTAGCATCAGGTTGAGCAGTTGTTTGTCACTAATGGTGCCTTGAACCATGATGGGAACTTCAACATTGAAGGTATTAGCAACAATTGTTTTGGAAGCCATTGTTACTAAGCTAGACATTTTTGCAAGCGCAAGAAGCAAGGAAATTGAAAAGGTAAATAGTTTTGCGGATGAGAAAAACAAAGGAATTGGGAAGCAATGAAAAAGGCTTTATGTCTTGTAGGGCTCCTGAGGAACCGTCGAAGCAACCAATCTGTACCACATGATGCATAAACAACTAAAAAAGGGTGTCACATTTATGCTAGTGCATGATAGGGTATAGAACATGTGCAAGACTACCGTAGGATAGGCAAGTCAACTGGCGACCGGAAGCTTTATGTCCTATACGGCTCCTGAGAAACCGTCAAAGTGACCGATTTGCACCGCATGACATGTAAACAACCATAGAAGGGTATCAACTTTCGCTAATGCATATAAGGGTGTAGAAGGCTTACAGGACTACTGTGACATGTAGAAAGGGCACTAAAAGGCCCTCCTTCTAGTGCTAGAAAACTATTACGACCGAAAATGTCAGCGGTTAGAAAAATGCCTAGAGGTTGTCAGTTGTTGACAGGCTTAACCCCGTTTCCACAGGAGGGCCGTGCTGGATGGAATGGAAATGGGGCACCCTGAATAGTTTGGTTAATTAGATAGGGACTTAGTTAGTGTCAATATAACCTTTTGCAATGTGTTATTTGAAAGCAAAGTTTATAGCATAAAAACGATATTTTAAACATAAACGATGTAGACAACAATGAAAAATGTGGTGATAAACAGGAAAGAAAAGTAGGATGCAGTTAGGGAAATGCACCACTTGAAGATTATGAATTTACTTTTTCAATGTGGATACAATTGGTTGCGTGACGCCGGGAAGCACAAAGATCCCAAAGGTAACCAAGGTGTTCAGAGCAAGACAGTTGGGTGCTTGAAGATGGACTCAGAAGTCGACAATGTAGAGTGCTACCAAGATGGTAGGGAAAAGCAGGACAAAATGCCAAACAGAAGTGCTAACTGCTTACAATGCCAAACAGAGAGCTTACAATGCTCAAGGTCACAATGCTAACTTTTTTTGCTTGTCAACCAACAAAATTGTTAGCTGACCAAAATTGTCAAAAATAAGACCTAGACCTTAATGGTCATCAGGATATTTATAGGGCCGAGGATGTGAGAAAGATGTGGTTTGGACACTACGTGCCATGGGCTTATCTTGACCTATCTATGCTACATGTGCCTGCATGACTGTTGGTTAAGTCTACCATGCCATAATTACAAGCCTACTATGTTGTAATTGCACTGTCAGAGCAACGATGCAATTAGGTAGAGTGCATTGATGTAGCATAACTGCTTGCCATGCTTTGCTATGCTTTATAGCGTAGCATGTTTGGTGTAGCGTAGCACTTTGTCAAGCAGTGCTACACTACGCAGCATAGCGAAGCGCAGCGTAGCCGCTAGTTCGAAGCAAAAAATTTGCGTTGTGTCCTGCTGCATGTGTTGGAAACTTTTGAAGCACTGTGACTACTGGTTGCAAGTTTGCTATGCTACGCTATGCTATGTAGTGTATCATAGCGTAGCAGCTATCCTTAGTCACAAAAAACATCACCAATCTACAAACTTTGCCTTTTGCGAAGCTTGCAAACTTGCTGATCCCACCCTTTGAGATGCCTTCTGTCACTTTCATAGAATTGCTATGCCTCACTGTGCCATGTAGCTTAGTGTAGCATAGCAGCAAACATGACCTGCTTTTGTCCAAGTTTGCTGCTTTCTAATGGAAGGAGACATTGCTGAAGGACTTGAAGTTGGGTGAGAGGGTTGACCGTCTAGCTTTCGCTACGCTATGCTACACTACGTAGCACAGCATAGCGTAGCACTTTGCTCCTGCAAATGTCTTCTGAAGTCTGCTACGCTACATAGCATAGTGTAGCGTAGCAAAACTCCTTGGCTTAGAAAACTTGCTAAAGTGTTTTGCGTGTTTTGAGCACTACCAGCAATTCTACACACCACTCCTAAGTGCGCTGTCAGCTAGATGAACTACTCAGGTGGACAGGCTAGAGAATCCGTTTAGCCTATTGACACCTGGGGTAGAAAAACTTGCTAAAATGGACAATCTGAACATTAGAGCATCCATCTCCTGAAGAACTATCATGACGCTGTGCGATTTGCAAAGACTTGGTGAAGCAAGCATGCCTTCAAATTTTGGGATGTTTCAATTGGTAGGTGTGTATTTATAGGTGATAGACAAACACTGCGTCGACAAGGCTTCATCGATGCAGACAACTAATGATGATTCATCATACCCTCACAATTGAATGAAAACTCATCCTTAAGTTCTTTTACAAAATTGGGAAGGTCTAGAATTATTGATTGACTTTTCTTCAACAAAACAAACTAAATGACTTGACAAAAAATTGGAGTGCCTATATGTACAAATCAACACATTACAAAAATGGTGGCCTTTAGGACACAAAATTGAATAGCATGACACAACTCTTCAAAAATTGAAAAACATGTTCCTTGATGGTATGAAGCTTGTTGAAGAAGATCAAATGGTCCTAGGTGGTGGTGGTTCCTGAGGCTTTGAGGAGAATGAATGTATTTGGAGATTTATAGGTGAGGCTTCACACACTAGTAGTGGCTAAGGTGGCTATGGTTGTCTTGCTACTGCGACAACTTTAGGTGAGAGGTGAAAAGCATCTAATAGTGCTTTTATTTTCTCCTCCTTACTTCTAGGATCATGCACCATCCACATAGCTTCCCTAATGTGGGTTGTAATAAGCACATCGCAAGGACACAGGATCTCTGCAAAAAACTCCTTGGCATTAACGAACTAGGCAGCAAACTATTTACATTCAATGTCAAATGCTCTCATTGTGTTCTTTAATTCCTATTAGTCATTCATCTATCTAGCTAGGTCCTCAACAATAGATCATTGATCTATGAATCATCCTTTAAGAACTTTGAGTTTAGCATTCGTAGTCTCAAGCTTTTGCATGGTGTCCTTGTAGTGTTTGAACTCGGCCTTGTATAGAAAATATGAGCTAAACACTTGTTTCTCCAATTTTGACCGTGTTCATCCGATTGTTAACATTTTTAGGTTTGCTTAATGGAGATTGGACAACTCCATATACTTTGTCATTTCCTTGATCTACAACTCCTTCAATAAAATCTCTACTTTATTGTAGGCATCAATCCCATCAAGGATGGGTTGCCACATCTCTCTTTCTTATTGAAGTTTCTGGTGGGCTTCATGCACTTTCATCTTTACCATCTAAACTATTTTTTCATTAATTTCCCTTTTCAAGCCAACCTGGTTCCTATAGTGATTTTTCACTTTCTTAAATTTGAGAGCATCATTCTTCCAAGTAGCAATCTCAATGGTAGACCTTTGTCACAATGTGTGTACCTCCTCCATTGATAAATTGTGATTCTCCATGGCTAATTTCTTTAGTTCAGTCTTGACTCTAGTAAGCTTCTCCTCCTATTGATGAATGAACTCTTGCATTTGATCTCTTTGAGCATCAACATTTTCTAGGTGATGATTTTTCATGGCCAATATTTCATTCTTTTAGCACATTTGATTCAAGTCCTTTTTGATTGAGTACATTTCAGCTTTTGCCAAAAATTATTTAAAGATGGTTATTACTACTTCCTCCTCAAGCTTTTGAAATTGTTCTTGAAGCTGCTTAATAGCTTCATCTCCTATCAATGTTGGGCTAAGCATTTCTTATTCTGCAAGTCAGACATGAAGTTTAGCAACCTCCACAGCCAAGTGTTGATTTTGCTCTTTGGCCATTTCTAGTTGATCTTCTAAGATGATGCATCTGCCCCTTGTATTCAGTAGCTTCAACTAGTTTGCGATGATGTTTTTGGGAGATCAAAGATGTTTGGAGTTAGTTGCTCAGTTTCTACCAGTCGTTCTAGAAACTGTTCATGCTGGCATGTGTTCAATTTCCTATTGACTATGCCTGTTGATGTTTCCACATCTTAGAGTATAGATACATTTGGTATAGACACTACGGGTGCATTCAATGCTTTAGCTACATCATCAGCTACCACTTTTGCCGCTATCTCCTACCCTTGGTGCTACATCACTAAGATAGTTACCCTTTCACCTTCCTCCACCCTCACCAAGAATGTGGTAGCATTCCAAGAAACTTCTAGGAATATATGGTGTGTTGGTAATGGCATCATCACCTCTCAAGCATTGGGATTCAACCTTGAAGGTAGTTACATTCTTTGGGCAAAGAAAATGGGACCACCCCTCTCCATATGACTAATTGTTTGAGCCATCTCATTAAGGTGACTCATTGCTACTTGATACATAGATGGACCCACCACACTCATTTCTACTTGTTGCTCTTGTTTGCTTAAGAGCTATTCTTAGATTTGACATAAATGCTCAAGGACTGTGCAGGCCTCCAATGTTGTCTCCTGAGTGGATGGTGGTGGTAGTAACTCCTCTTTTTGAGTAGTCATTAGCATCTTATCTTTCATGATTTATGCCCATGAGGCCAAGGGAGCATGCCTAAGAGTGTCATTAGAATAGCGAATGATGTCTATCCTTTTGCAAAGTTTTCTAACATGGCATGAAAAGAGCATATTTTTCCTTCCACATTCATTCTCCTTGAAGCACTTCTCAATATCCAAATAAATTAGCTATGGAATGTGAATGGGAAGTTTCCTACTTAGAGTGGTACATGCTTAGGCAAAGAAAGTAGTCACCTTGCTTGGCCTCACCATTAGATTGAGGTGATAGGTTGTAATCTTGAAATAAGATTGCTTCATTAATGTCAACTCAACATACTCCCTACGGTCCACTGCATAGCATCATTGGGTTCATTTTCTTCTTGCCTTAGGATTGTCTTTTGTTGACATTTCTACCAACTATGTTCCAATGTCTAGCAACCCTAGTGCCTATGCAATTGCTTCCACTAAGTAGGACTTGAATGTCTTTGATTTTTACAAAGAATCATAGCCTTTGGCTACTCTAGAAGAGATAGGTCTCTCCCATGTATCATTCCTCATTGGATGTGATGATTGGAGACATAGGAGAGGTTTGCACTTGTGTCTTAACATCCCCTAGATCTTTTTCCAAAAATGGCCTAAATTTTATCTCTTGAAGAGCTAATATTTGAATTTCTTGGGACTTGATGATGTCTAGGAAAACTTGAGTCAGAGTGACCTCAAGCCTTGGCATACATCCAAGAACTTCTCCTTGTTGGGATTGTTCTATAGGCACTTCTTCCTCTGGAATTTGTTGAATAGATTCCACTTCAAGCCCCTCATGAAGAGGTCTCATTGCATGGGTTTCCTCTTCTTTTCTTGGCCTTGTTCCTGTTGCCCCCTTCAAGCTCTAGGTCACTTCTCCCATGGTTGTGAAGGTGTCCCCTTCTATGGATGTTTTCTTTTTGGTACCATCTATAATCACAATAAGACCATGGATTAGCAATCATTGTGTAGCCTTAAAAAAATTAGGATATCTCACCTCTTGAGGATAGTTACACTTGGCTAAGTTGTGGTTATGACTGATTTAATTAATTCAATTGTTATTTTTACTTATGCATTATCATTGACAAATCATCCTGGAGGTTGTTGGAATGGTTAACTGTTGAAAGAGTTGATATTTTTATGTTGTTAAGGTTACTAATCCTTGGAGGAAGTTAGAAATAATTTTCAAAAATTTCATCAGAAACCTTAAAGTTCACAGCCCCCATGATAAAGATCTTACTCCAGTAAGTGTAGGATCGAAAAATGGAGTGACTTGGACAAACGGTTTGAAAGTTATGTGCTCTGAAAAATTGCAAAAATTCCCCATGTGTTATGAGCAAATTGCAAAAAATTCCAAAGTGTCTGGTAGTATATATAGTATTTTCATACTTCATCAACAAGGCCTAGCTGATGGGGCCTCATCGACATAGTCAACTACGTCGTTGATGCAATTGTTGATAATCATTGACTTCCATTGACTTTGGTCAAACATTCAAAATATAAGGAATTTTTTGATGAAGTTTGGGTCAAATGAAAGCTTAGAAGACCAAGAATAGTATGAAATCATGAGAAGAGGATGTTGAAGTTCATAAATTTGAAAAAATGGAGAAAAATTGATTTAATGGATGAATGAAATGAAAGATTAAGGAGTACTGGGCAATTTACAGAATGGAAAATACAAAATATAGGATTATAGTGATGTCAAAGGTAAGGAACCTTAACGAATCAAGCTAAAAGTTATGCAAGTGGGTCCTCCCCATAGTAGGCTCATGCCATTTTTGCCCTTGCATAACCTCAACTAAGGAGTCCATGGGCCCCATAGTTAATTTAATGATCATGACAAGTTAAGGACCAACTGAAAAGAATCCACTCAAGAATCCCAACATGTTAGACTAAGACATAGAGTACAACATAGAACCTAGCAGTGAGGTGAGTTATTGTAGCATGGATGGATGATAGAGAAGGTGGAATGGAGTTCCTAATTGAGGTCATAAGAAGTCCCTTGTGAAATTTGTGCTTAAAATGACCTAAGAAGTTCCATCTTTAGTCTAGACCAAAACCATTCACTTTCAATGACTTTGCATTACCACTCTAAGACCGATTCACCCACTGGAGACATAAGAGTGCTTCCAAAAAACAACCACCATTCCACAAAGAGAAGAAAGAAGAAGTAGAAAGTAAGATAGAAAGAGGGCCTTAGTTAGAGGGGACCTTTAGGCGTAGTGTTGTTCAAGTCCCATAACTAGTAGTTGTGGCCCTTTTATTCATCCAAGGGATGTGCTTTGAATTCCCATTTTTTTTTTTGAAATAGGAACCACACCATGTGAGGACTTATTCATGTCAAAGGGGTGTGATTTGAATTCCCATTAGTTTTTGAATGATGGGAACCACACCATGCAATGACATTATTTGTCTTCCTATCATTGGGTGCTATGGAATGGTAAGAAGTCTACAAAAAACACTTAAGCACTAAAGTAAGAAGAAGAGTACAAAGAGTATTGAATCCCCTTGAAGTCATACCCTCTACAAATCTTTAGATCCTTCCTAATTCCTAAACTATGAAGGTCATCGATTGATTAAAAGTTTCTTTAATGAAAAGTGATCTCAAATTACCAAAATAAGGAAAATCATAGAGTTCATTGGATAGGTGGATGATGTGGACTCACTACTTGTTCCATGAAAAAAAAATCCATGTCAAAATCATCAGACATCAGAATTAAAAAATAGAAAGCAAACATCAACAATCACATATTAAGTACAACCCATCATTAATAAACAATAACAACAACATTGTGTCCTGTGACAAGAAATCAAATTTATTAGCAAGAATGAAAAAATATCATACTTAAACAAAAGAAATAATGGAAACAAAATAATCAAGAAGGTTTAAAGGTACTAAAGATGGTGTAAAATGAGAAAATTTTGAAAATCAAAAATTTATAAAATCAAAAACATGTAAAACAAAAAAGGTAGAAAAACTATGAGGCCATGATAATGGTTAGCATAAATGGCCATCTCTCCCATGATTAAGTTGGAGCGAGGAGAGTTGAAAAATAGAACATGGTTGTCCATCTATTAAGGCAATATTTACACTAGCCTGTCTTGGTTCTAGGAAAGGTTTGACTTGTTGGATATTGACCAACTACTTTTTATTTGGGCTGTTAGGTTTGTAAATTATCATGGCCCTAGAGGAAAAGATTTGATCAATTATATAAGGTTCCTCCCACAATTTTTGGAATTTTTTCTTTTAGGGTACATGTATGGGGTTCTAGTAGAGAACCTTATCTCCTAGTTTAAGTTTTACTTTCCTGATTCTAAGGTCATGACGCTGCTTGCTAAATGCCTTATTCACCTCATTTAAGGATAGGGCCACTAAGAAATTTTCTTCTAGCATGTTCATATTGATCAATCTTTCTTTTTGTGCTAGACTTAGGTCAAGGTTTAAATCATAGGCTATCGAGAGTATACAGAGCTTTGATTGAATTAGAAGCATTGAAAATTTCTAATACACTAACTCATAAGGAGAATAGCCAATAGGAAGTTTCCAAGTTGAACAATAAGCCTAGAGAGAATCATTAAATTTTGTACTCCAATCCTTCCTATATTTCCTAATGGTTCATGTTAGTATTTTTGTAATCTTCTAGTTGGTTACCTCTGTTTGACCATTGGCTTTGGGGTGGTAAGGTGTTAACTTATGTTCTACCCCAACAGTTGCACTAATTTTCTAAATGTGACACCTGCGAAATGAGTCACATTATTAGAAATTAGTGAACGTGGCACCCCAAACCTATTCATGATATTTTGTTGTATAAATTTTGGTAGCAATGGATGATGTACAATTAATAACGGCTATTGCTTCTATCCATTTTATGTAGTAGTCAACTACTACTATAATATATGCTTTCCCATTAGACATGGGTGTGATGGGACCTATGAAGTTGACACCCCATATGTGAACAGGCTCCAATGGTTGAATCCATTATTGAGGACCTTCCATGTGAGTGGTCATCCCCCTGTCATGTTGACTACATTCACAAGACTTGACGAACTGGAGGGCATCTCTAAAGATTGTAGATCAATAGTATCCTACCATTAGGATTTTTATGGTAGTGTGTCTCCCTACATAGTGGCCTTTGCAAGGCCCTTCATGAGCATCCTGGAGAATGTGTAGTTGATCTTTGTCAAGGACACACCAATAGATTAGGCCATCAACACACACCTTGTAAAGGTGTCCATTAATTTCCATGAAGTATTTGGCTCAATGAAGAAATTGTTAATTTTTCTTAAAATCTAAGTCTTGTGGCATCTCTTGAGTGAGAAGATATGTAAGGATGCCATTAAACTATATTACGTTTTCAGGCATTCGTTCATTTATTGTTCTAGTAAGGAGGAGTTAGTTTAGAAACTAATCAAAGAGTAGGCTCTCCTCCTCTTTGTCATCCCATCTTAAGTGAGAGAGGTGGTTAGCAATCACATTCTTGATCCCTTTTCGATATACCATAGTAAGATCAAATTCTTGCAAGATCACAAGCCATCATATAACACAAGGGCTCACTGTTATCTTATTCATAAGGAAGTGAATTGCACTATGGTCTATATGCACAAATACTTTGTAGTCTAGCACATAATGTCTAAACTTTTCTAGTGCATACACCACTGCGATTAATTCTTTTTCCATGGTGGTGTACTTTAACTATGCCCCCAAAATGCTTCAGCTTAATATAATATGGACATTTCTTATCATCCATCTGCATGAGCACTACTCCCAAAACATAATTAGATGCCTCTATCATGTTATAGAATGGTCTGAACCAATTTGGTGCTCATAGGATTGGTGTTTCTATGAGTTTCTCCTTTAATTATTGGAATGCATGTTCACATTCCTTGGTCAAAATGAAAGGTGCATCTTTCTTTGTAAGTTCTACCAATAGCTTTGCAATCTTATAAAANAATGATTTGATTTAATATGGGGTCCAACTACCTCTATAACTACCTTCTAGGCTTCATGGCCAGGTTAGTGTAGATGTGATGCTGACATATCCTTGGATTAATTCCTGTTAGCTTTGGATATGATCAAGCAAAGGTTTTTGACCATTTATTCACCACTTTTAACAACTTTTTTTTATTTAGGAGTAATTTTGGCATTAATGATGACTAGTTTACCATTCTTTAAAAATGTATACTCCATATCGGCTAGTAAAATTTTTAATTCTAAAGGCTCCTGCTTGAAGTGATCAAGGATCTTCAACTCTACCCAATAGGTATCATCATCTTCGTTAGAGAGTTGGGAATGAACTTGTTCAATTTTGTCCATGCCTTCAACATATGCACATATTAGGCTCTCCGTTGGTTCCATGCATATTGTGCTACTATCAAAATTAGTTATCAGCCACTAGGTGCCTTAATGTACACTAAGTACATGCCTTAATGTATGTGCTCTTCATGGACCAAATCCTTTGCATGTAATTACACCCATTGTCACTATACATGATGCATGGAATACACTTCTTATTAATATTTCCTAGATCATTTTCCTTGGATATTTTTAGATAGGTCCCTTGTACCCATTCATGCTTAACTAAGCCCTTTTCATAATGATGGGGAAGTCACTTTTGTAGTTGTTCACCTTGATTACTAGAAAATCATCAGGATAGGACCACCCACAGATTGTGGTTACAATGTTCTCTACTAATTCCAAAGGGACAATAATTGACTAATCTGCTAATTCTAAATGAATGTTTCTCTTCCTAAGTGGTGGGTAGGTTTTAGGCATTGTACATTTCATGGGAGATGAGGTTAACTCCAAAACTAGAGTCAAGAAGAGCCTTACATGACTCCTACCGAGCAATTTGTAGATAGATGAGTGGACTTAGATCTTTTTGTAGGAAGGTTGCCAACCTTAATCCAATTAGAAATAGCATGGGTTAACATTAAAATGCAAATCCTAGGTAGCACTTGATTTGAAAGGCACTCAAAAGTATTTGACATAGAGGATAGGGTGCTGGAGATGTAGGACGATCAGCCATAGTAGGTTATGAAGGCTAGAGAGGACTACTAGGCCAAAAGAAAGGTCGTTTCCTTAATCGATTATCTGGAACACTTGGTTAAAAAATGGGTTGTGAATGCACAACCCTTATAGCATTTTGTTGTTGCATCTATGGAGGAATCTCATCCTACATAGATGGAGTAGGACGTAATTGAGTTGAAGGTGAGGTGTAGGTGCAGAGGAATGTGGAGGATGATAAGGATACATATATGGATTTTTTCCTCAAGTAGATGGTGAATGTGTTCAGTGATACTCTAGAGGATAATAGTGATGCTAAAATGATGCATGACTTATAGAACTTCTAGGGGAGATGAGCTACTGAACATAGTGCTCATATGAATCTGGTTACCTATAAGGGTATTGCTACCTTGGTGGTGGCATTTCCCACAATTGTGATTGATACCATTATTTGAAAATTCTAAACGGCCTTGGATCTATGATCTAAGCTTAAAGGAAATAAAGAACGTTGGTAGAACAAGCACACTCTTATTCAACTTTCTAACTTCTATATGTCATGTGTTCTATTATTTCTTCTATTATGAATGAATATGTGCTGCTACAATTATATAGGCCTTGATCTCCTAAGAATATATTTAGAGAGATAAGTGTGAATCTTGGAAATCATGGGGATGATCCTTATCATCATATTTAAGGATCTTCTTAATATGGGATGTCCTAAGCATGGATTCAATAAGAATTACATGAATAGGATCTCATATTATTTAAAATAGATTAATGGATGATATTTGTCTAATTCTATTGTAAAACATTTGGTCATCCTATTCCACAAAGTTCCCATGATAGTAAGAGGTTCCACTCCTAGGAAGTCTTGAAAAGACTCAAAATTTTCATGGCTTAGAATCTTAGTAAAGATGTTTGCCATTTGTGCTTCAGTTGAAAAATGTTCTATGTTGAGTATGTTATCTTGGATCAAGCTTCTGAGATGGTGATTCTTGATATCTATGTGCTTGGAATGCCCACAATGAATAGGATTATGAGCCATTGCAATAGCACTTGTACTATCATAGTATAAGCGAGAGGAAGGTTCGAGTGTATATCCCATTTTGGTGAAGAAGGAGTAATCCAAATGGCTTGAGTTAATGCAACAATGTATTCTACTTCATCTATTGAGAGGGTGACTGTAGATTGCTTCTTTAATCCCCATGGGATAAGTGATAGACTAAAGAAGAGACAAAAACCAGAAGTTGATTTTCAATCTTTGAGGTTACCTCCCTAGTTTACATCAGTGTATCCCCATATCTTGAAATTTGTATATTGATGAAATGTGATCCAAAAATCTATTATAGTTCTTAAGTATAATAATATCCATTTTTTAGCTTTCCAATGTGATTCATGTGGATCTTGCATGTATTGAACAAGGTAGTTTATAATGTATTGGATATCTAGATGAGTATTGGAGAGATACATTAAACTACCAACCAGGGATCTATATAGTAAAGGGTTGATAGATGGGGATTTGTCATCCTTGGTAAGTTTTGTAACAAGGACAAGTGGTGTGTCTAAAGGATTATAATTAATAATGCCAAATTTCTCAATTAAGGATTAGGAAAATTTCATTTGGCATATAGAAATTGATTTTTTTTTTTGGATAACTTGAAAACCCAAAAAATATGACATCTTCTCTAAATTAGACATTTCAAATTCTTTTTACATGGCATTAAGAAAATTATTTCCTAATGCAATTGTAGATGAAAAATAGATTAAATCATCTACATATAAACNGTACATTATAAACTACCTTGTTCAATTCATGCAAGATCCACATGAATCACATTGGAAAGCTAAAAAATGGATATTATTATACTTAAGAACTATNCTACATGAAAAATGCATGAATACATGCATACCATGCATGTGAAGCTTGCTTGAGCCCATATAATGCTTTATGGAGCTTGTAAAAATGATTTTCTTTTTCTTCATAAATGAAACCTGGTGGTTGTTCCATGTAAACTTATTTATTAAAAATTACATTGGGAAATGCAGAAGCCACATCTAGTTGANTTTTGGATAACTTGAAAACCCAAAAAATATGACATCTTCTCTAAATTAGACATTTCAAATTGTTTTTACATGGCATTAAGAAAATTATTTCCTAATGCAATTGTAGATGAAAAATAGATTAAATCATCTACATATAAACAAGCATAAATAAAATCATCTCTAGATACCTTTTTGTATATTGTTGTTTGGGAATGAAGATTGTTGAAGCCTTCTTACATGAAAAATGCATGAATACATGCATACCATGCACGTGAAGCTTGCTTGAGCCCATATAATGCTTTATGGAGCTTGTAAAAATGATTTCCTTTTTCTTCATCAATGAAACCTGGTGGTTGTTCCACATATACTTCTTTATTAAAAATTACATTGGGAAATGCAAAAGCCACATCTAGTTGATAAACCATGTAGCTAGCTTGTGCAGCAATGGCAAGAAAGATTCTCACGAATTCCATTTGTGAAACAGAAGTAAGTTATCATCAAAGTCTTTGCCTTGCTATTGGAGATAGCCTTTGGCAACTAGGTAAGCTTTAAATTTCTCTATTTCACCATATTGATTTCTCTTAAGTTTAAATATCCATTTTAAACTGATAACAAGTTTACCAGATGGACAAGGAACTAGGCTCTAAGTGTTGTTTTTATTAATTTGATGTAGCTCTTTCTCCATGGCATCAATCCAAAAATTATCTTGCATAGTTTTTTCAACTATGGATGGTTCAATTAAACCATCATCGCTCCCCCCATCGGCATAAGTAGCACAAAAAATTCATCATCCAAGGTAGTAAAGAGAGCATTTTCAATAGATTCCATGTCCTGGGTTGGTGAAGCAATGTCTCCATGAAAGTGACTTCATGTCATGTGCTTTGTAAAATTTGTATCTAGCATGTTGGAGGCTAGATGATATTGAGCAAGCTGAGAAGTGGATGGAATTTGTCGTGAGGTAGACATTGTTGAGGTAGAAGGTGTGTTAGATGGAATTATTTTTCCTTGAAGAGGAAATGAAAGTTGATGATGGTGTTGCACTACAATAGTTGTTGAAATATTCTAATATTTATCTCACGTGGGGTGGTGGTAGAAATATTTTTAGGTGGGATTAATCCCAAAAAATGAGAAAAAAATTA
Source organism: Gnetum montanum (assembly GCA_015680685.1). Lineage (NCBI taxonomy): Eukaryota > Viridiplantae > Streptophyta > Gnetopsida > Gnetales > Gnetaceae > Gnetum > Gnetum montanum. The sequence continues at coordinate 63,378 of MNCI01031127.1, forward strand.
TCAGCCATGGTACAATTGGGGTATTAAGGCCAAGATGGAAAACATTGTGTTTGGGCAGCTAGAAAATAATGGATTATAGGTGGCCAATGATCATGCATGAATATTTGGACTTTGTTTTGCTGAAAAATAGTAGGGGATAAAGATGTTGGTATACATGTAGCAAAACAATTATAAAAAACATGACCTTGATAACCATGCCAGGGTTGTGTATGATGTGCTGGTCATTGGTTTATTGTTGCAACAGATCCATGTCCAGAATTGGTAGTAGCAGACACATTTTTATTAGAGTTAGTAGTAGTAATAGGCATGTTTCCATCAGAGTTGGTAGCAGCAATAGGCACATTTCTTCCCTCATAGCTACAATTTTTTTTGCAAGCAAAATGATCCAATGAAGGTATGAAACAAAGTGAATTGATGAATTGGTGTTGGAACATTGGACATGGATCTATTTCCAACTGTGTGGGTTGATGGCAGCTAGATGTGGGTTTCCAACCCATGGGTGTGGTGATGGTAGGTTCCTATAGAGAATTTAACCCATCGTTGCTAAAAAAATATGACTTGATTTTTAAGGCCTACATGTTGTCTGGATTGGAAATACAATTTTTTTTCTATTCAATGACCTGACTAGGTCCCACATCAAGTGTGTGTTTCTCCACTTACCATAGCAAACTAGAATTAGCAAATTTATTTTCAAGCTTGTGGCTACCACTATTTAAAGAAGAGTGTTGAGATCTCCCATGTGATAGTTGATAGGTTGGTAGATTATATTTGCTAAACTTCACATTGATGGTAGGCACAAGACATGTTATTTTGTATGTTATTATGTTTCACTTCAATCTTGTGCTATTCACATTGACCAGAAATCATATTTTACCTTTCATATGGTTGATTTTGCTATCCCACGTTGCCATCAAAAATAATTTTGTATGGTTTTATATTTGGCCTTGGTTCCATATGTTGTCTTCCACATTGTTTGGCTTCAAATTCACTAAAATGGACATCACATGAGTCAATTACTCTTTTATCTTTTTCATCATAACATTTGTAGGCTTTGGTATTTTTGGCATAACCAAGAAAAATACAAGGGATAAGTTTCTCATCTATTTTTGTTGCTTTTTTGTAGGGATTTTCACATAGCAAGGTGAACCAAAAATTTATAAATGAGATATATTGGGTGGATAAACATTCCACAATTCATATGGTGTTTTTTCTAGAATTGACCTTGATGGCACCCTATTTAAAAGATAAATTGATGTTGCACAAGCTTCTGCCCAAAACTTATTTCCTAAACTTGATATTTGGAGTAGACATCTTGCCATTTCAACCACTGTTCTATTTTTTCTCTTAACGATGCCATCTTGTTGAGGTGTAAACGATGTGGTAGTTTGATGAATAATCCTACTTTTCTTGCAAAATTTATTGAATTCAATTGATAAAAATTCATCACCACGATCTGTCCAAATTTTCTTAATTGAACTACCACTTTGATTTTCTACTTCCACCTTGAATTTTTTTAAAAATCCCAATGTTTGATCTTTTAATGTCATAAAATACCCCCAATAAAATCGTGAAAAATCATCCACTATGATTAACATATATTGGTGTTTACCTAGGCTCAATGTTTACATGGAACCACATAAATCCATATGAACTAGATCTAATTTTTCTTGAGATCTATGTTCTTTTCTAGGAAATGGTAACCTTGTAATTTTTCCTATTTGACATATGCCACAATCATGATTATCTAGCCAAGAAAATTTTGGCATACCTCTTATAATTTCTCCTTTTTGCATGTGGTCCATTGAGCCAAAGTTGACATGTCCTAACCAAGCATGCCATAACCATGCTATGTCTTTAATGATAGTGAGAAAATGAACATCCTTCTGCATTTGTAACTTGTACATCTAATTCTTGCTTATAGGGATAATGGTAATACCTTTATCATCATCAGCCTTAGAAATTTTACAAACATATTTTTCAAATTCAACATGATACCCATTGCAACATAATTGCCCCACACTTAATAAATTCTTTGAAAGATTTAGAACAAAATAGATCTAGGAAATAACATATTTGTTACCTTGAGTTGTTGTGAAGGTAAGTGATCCAATCTCAGCAATGGTTAACTTCTTCCCATTACCTATGGTTACCTTTCCATCATATTTTTCCAATCTTGAGAACAATTTCTTATTTCCTGTCATATGATTGCTACACCCACTATCAACATACCAAATGTTGTTGTTGTTGTTAGCATCTGGTACCTTTGTAGAGATCAAGAGTTGATCTTCCTTGTTTTTTAATGTAAAATAATTTCTCACCTCTTTGTTGATCTTCATGTTCTACAAATTTTGATTTTTCCTTCTTTTCATAATTCTTTCTTAACCAACATTCAAGAGTGTTTCATAAATTTTGGTCAGACAAACACTGGGAAAGAAACTTGTTTTAGGAGACTATTGCCTAGGGCTCCTCCCATATGGGTATGGAAAGATGGGAATAGTCTTAGCTAGAGAGGGCTACCTGGCGTTTTGCAAATAATAAACTAGAAAGAAATATAGAATTTAAATTAAATAGTTATCTTCAATATACTAAGTAATTATAAGAACTAAATTTTCCTTGGTCCTACTAATGTTGCCAGTCTATGACTACCAATGGTATCCCCTACTGGGCAGGAAGACTACGATCACTGTGAGAGAGGGAGAGAGAGAAAAAGAGAGAAAGAGAGACTGCCCACCGTAGTCCACACAGGGTAGAAACTATGATCCTTAAAGCCTTCCACCATCTACCATCTTTTGTGCACCATTTAAGAGAGGAAGATCATCTACCCACATCTGCACCACTGAGACAAGCTATCGGCCCAAGGAAAATCACATGTCTCACATCCTGCGCATGGGTTGTGTTGCCTGTGTTGTTGTAGATAGAAAGAAGAGAGAGAGAACCCTCCTACCATTGTTGACAAGAACCACAAGGATCCAATTTTGAGCCACTGGATCTTATTTTGGACCTTCCTCAAAGATCAGCTGGAAACCTGTAAAGAAAAGAAAAGAAAAGAGGAAACTACTGCATAGTGGGGAGGAAGCTATCCCTCTAAGACTGATAGCTAGAGCTTGTTTGGGACTTCCTTGATTCATAGCAAGAGCCCTCCTCTAGAATCCATTTTATAGTTGATGTGACCATCCATAATGATGTCTACATTTCATGTAATGGCTACAGAAACTACCACCACTTCTTATGTAATAACACCCACATTCTCCAATTAAGTGCCCACTTATGTTCATAACCGTCATAACCTCTGAAACGTCTACTACTAATGACCTTAATCACCATCATTGATGATCGTAATTGTCATAACTTCTGAAACATTTGCGACTAATGATCATAACCACCATCATTAATGACCACCACCCAATAGTTTAAATTCCCACTACTCGCATGATTTTTATTGTGGTTGTTAAGGGAGAGAAATAGAAATGTTGATAATCATGGCCCCATGCAAGCATGGGAGTGTTGACATCAACACTTAGCCCCCAAAATTTTAATTGCATGCCAGTGCAGGGAACAAGACCACATAAATTTTAAAATGATGCAATATATAGGAAATTACAAACATCACAAAAAAAGCAAATGGAAACTTAAAAGTAAACTAAACATGATTAAAATAACCATATAACCAAAAAAGAACTAAACGTGGGCCACGCAAACCACACCATCTTATTTAATTAAACTCTAAATATATAATTTTATTATTTTAACTACATATATCTATATATAATTATGATTTCTTTTCCAATCTTCTTACAAAGTAAAAGCTAACAGCATGTGGACTACTTTGAGCACAAGATCCATACTCAAATTAATGAGGAGTAAAGGCTCATATTAGATTGTGGCTAGTCACGAATTTTGGATTTTTTCTTGGATCTTTTTTTTTTTTTTTNTGGCCAAGTAGCTACACTACCAGTGAACATGATCCTTTCAAAATTTTTCCCATGGTGCAGTTCATCCCTTGTGTATGTGCCTTTAATTACAATTTGATAGCATCATAGTAGCTCTCCTGGGTGGCTAAGGGTTCTCAAGTCGAGATGAACACATTTCACCTTATTGTTCATAGGGTAACCATGGATCATAACACTTAAGGGCTAGGGCTTATGAGAGAGAAAATGGGGTTTTCCAAGGTCACCTAGTGATTATGGCTAACCATTCTCCAACATCACCTACCTTACACTCATATGATCATGATGATTACATGATAAGTTAGCACAAATCTCATGCTCCATAATCCAACATAACTAAAGAAACTAAAACCTTGAAAAAGACTGGTAAGAATCAAAGAATTATTCAAATGTATAGTATAAAAAATATTTTATTTAATAGTACTAGGAAATATTATATAAATAATTATACTCACATTGTTTTTGGATGGTGTTCTGATGACTGAATGCCTAGTAACTCAAAAGACCATAATGATTATTAAAATCATATGCAAAGCAAAAATCAAAACAATGTGTTAAGAAAGAAATGATGGAAATGCAAAGAAAAAATTCAAATGCAACTATATACAAATGAAATGCATGATGAAGGGGAAGAAAACATGCAACTATGAATCTACCAGGTGTCCACATGGGGCACTTGAGTAGAAATGCTTTAAATGAAATGCATTAAAATTGCTAGGTAACTTATATCCTTGCACATTAGAAACCTTGTATACATTGGGACCAATGAAATCTTTAACTATGAATGGACCTAACCAAATAGGATAGAACTTACCTTGAAGATCTACTCAGTCAAATGTTCTACCTTTTTCCAAGACTAGGTCTCCTATCTTAAAGACTTCACCAATGTATTTCCTATCAAGAAATTGTTTAACAATTTCTTGATAATTATGATTACAAAAATCAAGAGTTAACCTTAACTTTCTTGTATCAAGTCTTTCTTTGAGATAAGTTTCAATGATAGGTTTAGGTCTTGGTGGGACATCAGATATAGGCTTTCTAGGAGAATGTTCCATGGATGTGTCGTTAAAATTTAGCACACCTTCAAATGTTTTAAAAGGTAGGGTTTTACTTACATCTTTATCTTCCCCTAAAGGTGGTGGATCACTTAGAAAAAATCCATTTTGTTGTTGATAAGTCAAGGTGTCTTCATGGCTTTCTTCACCTTCTCTAGAACTTTGATAGGATTGGATGGGATCTACATGAGAGACAGGATTTTTTGTAGTTCCACTAACATCGTCATTTTCAACATGTTCACTATGCTCAACCTCAATGACCCCAACATAAAGATTAGCATTTCAATCTTCCAAAGATTGATTTTGTTGATCCAAGGTTGTAACTACTTTTTTGTAGAAGGGTTCTCAAGTTATAGTCATGTATTCAGATTTTCCTTTGCTAGGGATTAATAGCTCTACGAAATCTGACCTAAAGATGCCCCCAAACTTGGCTCCAAAAGTTCTGGATAGGAGCACACCATAGGTAGGTGACATGTCAACTAATAGGATATCTATGTAACATGTGAACATATGGTATTGTTTAAGTTGCACTTTCACTCCTTTTAATGACCCTACTATAGGTACATTGGACCCATCAAGTTGAATTACATTTTTTGTTTGTGGTATCATTTGTGCTCCTAAAGTTTGACATACCTCAAGTGGCATGACACTAACAGTTCCTCTAGAATCCATCAAACAATTGTGAACATTCTTTCCTAAAATAATTAGAGTTGTTAGGAAAGGAGGTTGCTCTTTCTTATTCATCATGGAATTATTTGCATTGTGTACTGATAATGTGTTAGGACTTTCTATGAAGTGAACTTGCCTTTCGAGGATTGTGGATTTTTCTTTTCTAGTTTTAGGTGTATGAAATATCTCTTGAAATGCCTCTTTCATTTCATTAAATTGTAAAAGGTCATACATTGAGATGTTAGCTTTAATTTTCTTCAAATCCTCAACTAGATCATAAGTCTTGTATTTACCTTTAGCTTCTTGTTGAGGTGAAGTTCTTCTAAGTATAGAAGGTGGGTTTGATTGTTGTGAAGCATTTTTTTGGGACGACCCAATTTGAGTATTTATGTTACTTTGACTCAGAGCTCTTCTATTTGGACAAGTGTAAGGGTCAGTCCTAGTTTGTTGTTGTGGGTTGTTCATAATGTTAGTAAGTCTATAGTAGCAAGCATTATGTGGGTTGGGGTCGCTTACCATAACTTGCTCCAATGAGGAAACCTCTTCATTTTCTATTTCATGAGGTACATTAAGGACCATTATAGGAGGTTTCCCATTTTATTGGCCTTGGGTGCTATCATCAAATAATGCTAAAAATTGGGGAAAAGTCTTTGTAGAATGTTGTCTAGTGTTATGGAGGCGACAATAATAGTCACTAACTGGTGAACTAGGCTTTTCTGGGTGTATAGGACCCTTGTTGTTATTTCTCTTTAATTCAACTACTTTGAAATTTTTTGAAGTGAATTTAATATCTAGGTCATTTGATCTTGACTTTGCGTTGGGGGTTTAGTAGGGTTGGATACCTTGTTTGGGTTTATGATGGACTGAATTAAGGCCTTCAACTGATCCTTGTTGAAACTCGTATTAGATGGTAGGAATGGAGAAGATATGGGACCTTGAAAGTAGTTGTTTGTAGGTTGAGTCATTTGAAGGGTAATGGGAATTTGGAACATAGTGTTGGTCATTGGAAAAGTTGGTAGAGATAAAGGACTATGTTGCATAGGATAGATAATGCTCATTATCCCAAACTATGTTTGAATGCTATTCATAAGGGTAATTTGTTCTAGCTCCATAGCTTTAGCCATTGCTCCCTATATTTATGTTATTTTTGAATCAGATTTGATAGAATAGGCAAAGAATGGGTCCATGGTAGAGAGGTAAGAGTTGAGGATGCCATCAGGTTGTGGACGCATCTCACTTGGCACATAGGCCAGCTAATGAAGGAATCTAAGGTTATAATCCCTAACATTTTTCCCAAGTAGCTTTCTTAAGCTGGTGAAGTTACTTAATGCTATGGAAGGGCTTATGAATTTATCAAATTGAGTTAAAAACTTATTTTTAAACTCCTTCCATGAGTTAATGGAGGCATTGGGGAGCATCAAAAACCATTGGGTTGCTTTGGTTTTGAAATTTGTCACAAATACTCTACATGCCATATCATTTTGGAGAATGTTGTGGATGCTTAGTAAGGTTTCAAAACATTCTATATGTTGGTGGGTATCACCAGTAGGGTTTGTGGGATCGTAGAAAAAATTTATGTTCTGGAGTGACTTTGGGATGTCTTGATAATTAGTGAAGTTGAAGGGATTACTGACCAAGGGAGCTAGGGGTTGATTGATTGCCATCATAGTTTGAGTTCTCCTAGGAATAAAACTTGGAAAATGTGAGGCTTGTTGTTTCCTTAATGCCAAGAGATGAGTAATTGGTCAATTAGTAGTAGAGGGGAGTTCACTCATAAAACAAAACTATAAAATATAATTATTAGAATAAAATAGTAAAATTTCATAAATGGGACTATGGTAAGGACCACTAAAACAAAAATTCAAAAATGGGACTGAGAAACAAGGATTTAAGAGAAAAAAAAAA